>MUZH01004378.1:0-66997 GCA_003012965.1 Juglanconis oblonga | reverse complement strand
CCCCCTCCCCCCCGGGTCTGAGCATCGGCGCGGCGACTAGCTTCTGGTTGGGTCAGACTACAGTGCTTTTCGTATGGCCTGTGTGTCTTATTACAAGACCAAGATGAGAATGAACTAAGGCCCACCCAATGACACACCTCTCAGGCTAAGCATCCTCAACCCCCAGCACAGTCAAACAACGGAATGAATCGTGAACAAGGAACGCTGAAGCCCGGGCCCGAGTTTGGCGCGACGGTGCCTGGCAGTTTGTCGCCGTCTTACCAACAACCCCGTTCAGAAAGGCGCGGATGGAGAGCCGTTCGTCAACCTCATGGCGGACCCCCCTGGCCGGAGATTGTATGAGAAGAATGGGTTTGTCGACTGTGAGACGTTGAATGCAGTGGGTGGGTATGGCACTGGTTCCGAAGAAATAGGGATGCGATGACAGAAGGTCTGGGGTCTTCATGAGGTCCGTTGCTAGAACAGATATGATATATTCAACTACGGCTGTAGATTCTCAGGCCACATTAGTGGCCAAAAGATTGATGTTGGTTTAAGTCAAATACCTCTCTTATCTCTCTTTTCCCCTCTCCCGTATCACTGTCTTATTTATTAAAATCATCACGACCTCGGGAAGTCTTTCTATCGTCTGGACCATCGCGCCACATGCCAGACAGGGAAGCGTCATTAAAGACGGTCGATCCAAACAGCCCACAGTTCNNCTTCATGAGGTCCGTTGCTAGAACAGATATGATATATTCAACTACGGCTGTAGATTCTCAGGCCACATTAGTGGCCAAAAGATTGATGTTGGTTTAAGTCAAATACCTCTCTTATCTCTCTTTTCCCCTCTCCCGTATCACTGTCTTATTTATTAAAATCATCACGACCTCGGGAAGTCTTTCTATCGTCTGGACCATCGCGCCACATGCCAGACAGGGAAGCGTCATTAAAGACGGTCGATCCAAACAGCCCACAGTTCTCTTGAGCTAAATATTTGTCTTTAAAGTCCGTTACGATTTTTCAAGAAGAAGTTTACGGTTTTCGAGTTGCTGAGTGTGTCTCAACGATCTCGAAGCGGTCAAAGTCCGTGATCAAATCGCCCCCCTCCCTTCCTACCCAGGTGTCTTGGTAGTTGAGTACCAATATTTGCTGTGTCGATGCGTCCGTGTGAATCCTTCGGTGCATTATTAGACTCCGCCTCTGCCCTAGGCTCAACTATACCTTCAAGGGGACACGTTTCAGTTTCTTTCTGTACTTTTACCTTTGGATCCATGGTTAAGGGTTGCTTTCCGCCCGCCCGATCCTCAATATAGGGTGGTCTAGCTGCGATTGCCTCCAGAAAGTCGTCGGATACACTCGATTGATATTGTTCCGAGCTCTAGCTGGAGCGGTGTCCGCCAAGTCCGACAGCTGAGTTGTCGTCCACTGATTCTGAGTCGAGGTTTTTACATCGAGCAAAACTCTCGTGTTTGCACGCAGTGCTGATTTCCCTGCCTTTACGATTGGCCAGACGCCTGGTTAGCTCCTGAGGACAGCTTGGCTTGAACTGCTTGTCAATTCCGGTCAGACACGCGTCAACCCTTGCATTGAATTCCCTCATGCTATCCAGGCGGTCAAGCTCCTCACGCCTGGCTTGCTCTGGCGAACAGTCAGACACCGATTCGAAAGACGAGCTTGACGAGTCGTCAGTAGGAGTCACGGATCGAATCTCGGCTGTCACAAGCCCCATGGCATCGGGCGAGGGTGACTTATGGCGAGAAGGTCTACTCTCCACCCGCGCTTCGTTGGGTGTCTCGCCCGTGCTGCCCAGCGCGAGGTCTGCGATGGCGGTCGGCAGGATGCCATACGCACTGTCCTCAAGAAAGTCCTTCACGACGCCGACCTTGGATGTGGCGAACGCGACGACATGTCTTGCTTTTGTGGTCAAATTCGTTCCACTTGCGGGACTGGGTTGGTTCAGTGACATGTTTGCTACGTAGATACCTGCCTCCGTTGTTTTGCTGCGGGCTGGATGCAGCCAGTGTCCGGGTTCAATTTAGGTAACTTCAATCACCTTTTAGGATCAGATTACCCCTTTTATATGAATACTTATTGACATTCACAGTGGTCACTGTCTCACAGATACACTACCAAAAAAAAAAGTCACCGGTCTGAATACGACAGTGGAGCAAAACTGACGAATTCTATGGCCTCAGCTGCCCGCATCAAAGCGTTTCGGTAGGCATCAGCACCCTTTGTGACTGGCGTGTGTCCGTTTGGACAAAGTGGCAAGGCAATCATGTCAAAACGGTCTCTATACGCTTGTATTCATTCCTTCAGAATCTCGCATGTTTGACAGTCAGCGGGCAAAACATTGAAAAGGTAGTCTCTCTAGAGAGAGTCGCCTACATTTGAATGACCTCGGGAACACACAATCAGAGATGAAGTGTTCACACCATTCTTCATAATGGACAAAATGCAGCATAGGTCCAATATCTATTGCACATGCAGGAGTATTTGGATTTCCTCCAAAGTCCGCTGTATTGAGCCTCATCGGCGCGGCGTTCCTCATTGCCTTTGGCGATAAGATCGGTCGTCGGCGAGAAGACCTCGATGTGAAGGAAGACCGGGTGGCAAAATACTTCAGGTGCTTAAGGGGGGGCGGGCAGGATGGAGAAGAACGAGGGTAGAATGACAGTGTGAGAAGATCAGATATAGAGGATGGGAGAGACAGCGCGTTGTTTTATGCCATATAGTACGGTGTTGACTCGAAGCGGGAGGAGGAGTTGTAAAAAGGTTGCAGACCTCTATACTGGATACGTCATGTTAGTATATTCTGCCAAACTTTGCGGGTAGCCTTAACATCATGCACGGACCATGTGGTGGTAGTCGGGCCACTAGTGCAACCTGCAGCCACAATGCAGGCCTCCGCTTTGGTAGCCTTGTCTGCACTTTTCCCTTCCACGTCAATCAACAAGACCATCGCTCGCTTCCACATCGTCCTCCTCGCAACATGGCATCGACGCCAGACACGAGCTTCAGTAGCGACGAGCTCAGTCACCGCCGTCGCGGTCGCACCAAGAGAAGGCAACCAAGCTCGAGGCCATCGAACCTGCCCTCGCCCCAGCAGTCAGACAAGACTGGCTCCGACGCAGACGACGCAGACGACGCCGACGACGCCGACGAGACCATCTCACACGATACTGAGACAGGCCTTCTCACACTTTCGACCACGCCGCCCCCGATCAGACCGTCCGATAACGCGCACGAGCCCACCGTCGACACCAACGACGCCGAAGAGATCGAGAAAGCTTACCAGACCATCTGGCGCATCTTCTGTGGAACGTGGACAGGAGAGTCAGATCCGGCATTCTTCTTTCAGCAAGGGCAAAGATCATACGAACATCTGCACAGGCGACTCAACGAGCACGACGGGTTGTTCGCGCATTTTGAAGAACACATCTGGAGAGACTGGAATGCGACAAGGGGCGTCCTCACGCTCCGGATGACCCCCCCACGACCCTTACACGATGCTTTTCTGAAAGGAATCGAAAAAACCCTAGAAGCAGAGCTGGATCTCGTCGCCGAGAATGTGCCTGCCCTTAAACCAGTCCGCCAGAAGATCCAGGCCGCCGGCGCAGCGGGGATTAACATTGGGAGCAAAGGCTCACTCCCGGTCTTTGAAAAGTCTCCCGACGGCCAATGGCACTACAACGGCAAATACCCTCCCTTCCTACTCGAGATTGCCTACAGTCAAACGGAGAAGAGCCTGGTTGATAAGGTATACCTGTTACTCCGTCCTCCGGTTTCGCGGTTCTCAACTTGATTCAGGTGCCTACCATCAAGTCTGACCTTCACATGTTCACAGGTCCACCAGTTCTTCGAAGAGCTACCAGGGGATATCGAAAGGATTCTTGCTTTCAGCATCGAGCACGCAACGAAGGCACAATGTCAACAGGCGGATCATTTCCACGCGGCGTCGGTATCACTCTGGACTGCTGAGCCTTCGGAAGAAGAGCTCGTAGTGACCCGTACGATAAACAAACAGGCCTTTCGTGATCGAAGTGGCCGAGCTCTACCCGGAGAGTGTAAGGCTTTCTTCACTGTCTGGAATGTAACGCCACTGATCAGATACTGCGTTAGTGAAACTCCCATTCACAGCTTTCATACCATTCTCGGAACACGACACGCTTCCCACGACCTCCACAACGGATACTGATATCCGCCTCCCTTTCGGCCAGCTTTGCAAGCTACTTGAATCCGCTGAGCAGCACCAACGTGAGATGGAGGCACCCCAACCGTCCAAGACACTCCCGAGATTTAAGAGGGTTAGGTACGAGGACGAGAATGGGGAGGTGACTCGCGTTTGGAAGAGGCCGAAGAGTGATGGAAAGAAGACCAGCGGTGAGTCTCAACCGATGCCCTTGGGCCGTACGAGGTCACAGACGCAGTCAGCCACTCAATCCAGGAGGTCTTCTCGAGTGCGGCCAGCAAGCTGATGGATAGAGCCCGTGGAATGAGCACCGGAAGAGGCTCATTATCACCTGGATATTAAAATATTCCGTTGCATAGGTCTTTAGCAGCTTAGCGTGGAGTCAGGTGTGCTTGCTTATAGTAGGGTGCATTTTGTGGCAGCGTTGTTTACAATTTTCGCAGCAGGAAGCATGAATTACTCCTCCCAGCATGCTGTATATTACTCATCGCATCAGGTGTGTCTCTGCACTGTATGAAATTTGCTAATTCGACATTCACCTACAGCCATAAACGGCAGAAGAGTCTGACATGGGTATGATAGTTACTATTGTTGGCAGCCGATGCTCGGAGCTCTGGCCAGACCTCGAAACCTCATAGAACGACAAGGCATTACATTCTGCGTGGAAGACAGCGTAACAGGTTTCAAAAGACGGCCAAAGAGTCAACTCTGCTAGACAACTTCAGAACTATGATTGCCCATGCATCTAATGTTTGCATTATCAAGTCTCAGTGATACTTCACCTAAACCATGAACCAATCCTGAACATAAATCTTCAGCACCGCCCGAACGCATCAACTTACACGAATCTGTGTTGACCCCATGAATCCTTTCGTTGACATGTGGGCAAATTGGGCAGACAGCCTGTCTTGTCGTTGTCTTGAAGGCTAATTAAATGTGTGTCCCTGAAGTGCCTAGTGAACCCCACTGGTGTCAGGGCGTCCACCAGCGATTGGGAATATGCGGAGCATCCGATGGCAACCTGAGGACTTTGGACAGACATGCAGATGAAGCAACACAAAAGCCCGCTTCTCTCCAGGATTGGTGACAATCGAACACACTTTTCAGCTGCTCGAGTCCAGAGGAACGGTCCTCACCAGTCAATGCGTTTCGGCTCCACTCGGGCAGCGGCGGCAGCCGCTCCCTCACGGCCAACACCTTCGTCTGGAGGGGTGTTCCTCCACCATGCAGTCAAGGCAGTGCATGATTGCATCGACTGCATTGACAGCGTCGTCCCGTCGTCGATACTACTGGGCGTCGAGATGCCACGTTGACGAGCTGAGGCTGATGTTCCGGGGCTTGCTCGGGCGCAACCGGTGCAAAGCTGAAGGCCCAGGATCTGGCAGCCGATATCCTCCTGCACTGTCTGGTCCGCCGTCCACGTCGTCCACGCCGTCCACGTCGTCCTCGCATCGTGCTTCATGGCGGCAAAGAGCCTGGCCCTCTTGGCGTCAAACTTCATCAGTCGAATCGATGTCGCGGTACCTACTTTGGTCTGGACTTCTTTGGGACTCGGTGGAATTTTTGGGAGTCGAACAATGGCCCGATACCTACAAGTTGAACGATGCGACTGCTTCGAGAATGACCGTGACCTCCGGACTTGCTTGGCAAGCTCTACTTCTAGGTAAGGTTCCGTTCCCGAGGTCTCCTCTGGTGGGCCTCTGACAAGACTCGCTAGCTCTTCAAAATGGAAGCAGGAATTAGCAGGTGTTCCACGGGTGCTAGCTGAGAGGCAGGGAAAGGCCACGGGGAGAATGAATCAGAGCAAACCACGTGTGAGTCTGTGACGTACCATTCCTGTCCTGGCTATTGCCGGCTCTATAGCAGAGGACAGAGTAGGTCGTGTTGTTCGTAAACGGTAAAGCAATCAACGCACCGATCCTCTTGACCCAGCTAGCTTCCCATCATGTCCTTCTTTGTGATGGTGACGCCAGAGAGCTCATATCCCCCCTCCCCAGCCCCCAATGACAGCTTGCATGCCCTCGTCGAGCTCCTTCCTGAGTGGAAGAAACAGCACAATGTCACCCTCGTGGATATCCAGCCCGGAGAGTTGGTAAGGGCTATCAAGAGTTTCTGCATAGAAAGCTGGATTCCGGAAAAGAACCCCAAAGAGCACAACATAAATCCCGAGGAGGAGACTTGGGTCGAAGATGATCTCGGGGAGTAGGGAGGTTTTGCTGCCAGTGGCGTTAGCTCAGAGACATGAGAAGCATTGGCAACATGGACGCGGCAGCTGTCGGACGCCAGAGACACATCCAGCATCTCGTGCAGATCGTCTCGAGCAGTGTCCAGCCAGTCTCGGGGGCGGGGGGCGGTCCTCCAACAAGCTTGAAAGATGCAGACCACCCACTAAGCTCCAGGGGAAAAGCATAGGGAGAGACTCGTCATACGGAAGCATAGGAAGGAAAATGGAACTGGACTCACGGCGCAGTATTTCCCAAAAGATGATTTGGTGTGCAATTGAGCGTGTGGCATTGTTATCCACGCTGAGCCCTTCTTTCTGGAACGGAAAGTAAACGGGACCTATACGCCTTTCACGTCTTTGAATTTACTTCTATTCACGTTCGTGATTTGTTCTTCTCACTGGGATGCGGCTTTAGAAACAGGCGCCGTACGAGAACTTCACTTCCATCTAACGACATGTGCTCCTCACGCGGAACGGGCAACGAGAGAGACTACACGAGCTGGCTTCCTCTGGCTCGGGGCGTCGTCACTACGAGGCAGCTGAAGCTCTCGGATTTGGTCAAGAGTCACAAAGAGTCACACGGGCGGGAACGGAGTCTTACATTTCGCCGCGGCCCTAAGCGACACCCAAGATTCGACGCAAGGTCGCATACTCGCGAATACATCCTTATTCCTCCGCGGAATTATGCTAAAAGGTCTTTATCAGTAGCTTTAAACAGATTTCCGGGGTTAAAGTTATACAAAGTATGTTATTTCCTTAACAAATTTAAGTTCTATATTCTATTAATCTCTATATCTTTTTTTATAAAAATAATTCGCTACTTAGTTAGAGCTTAAGATATCAACGGATATTCTATATCTCTAGGCATTAAGCATAGTGCAGCACTAAAAGTTATTATATAAGGACGTTAAGAGCTTACATAAGAAGGTTAAGTGGTTATTAGTTTTTAAGCTGTTAATATAGCTATAAAAGCTGTAACTGTTTCCTTTATACAATGGAGAATGCCCGAGAGCCTAGCACCCAAGATCGTACAGTGCCGTTGACAGTAAGAGAGCAGAACTATACTATAATTAAGTTAAGTTAGTAATAATACTATAGTTTATAATGTCCCTATATGAATAGGCATTCTTTTAATGCTCTCCACTAAAGGGGGATGGAAAATGAATCCAGCACGCTAACCTGTTCTCATCGGATTTGCGGGATATCCGGAGGTATTCAACAGTGCGGTCGGATATGTATTTCGGCTGGGTCGATTGGACACCGGAATTTGTTGGTCAGCAGGTGGGAATAATTCCAACGAAGGCTTGTTGATGAGGATGACTTTTTCTTGTGTGAAAGAATTTCGGGGAGCGTGGACGATGGAAATTTTAGAGGTGAGGTCATCACGATAATTTCCCTCGATGCCAGTAGAAGTCACTGGACGGTGGCGGCTTGCCGAGACAGGAACTTGTTCGCTAACAGGAGCCCAGCGGTCTGGTCCGGTCACACGTTTTGGTGGCCCACTTCAACATCACGCCACTTTTTTAAGGTCCTGCAGCAAGGTGGTCCGTTTTGTCTGGCGTCTAGACTCCCGGGCCCTTGCGCTTCTTGGTGGACATTGTCACTTTGTCTCTCACAGCAGAATTCCATTTCGGCCCACATGCCAGCCGAGACATCGTGATGAGCATCCAAAGACCAAAGGTGTGGTCCGCGGGTCGGCGGATGGCTTTCCATGCATGGAGATGCTTCCGCGGTAGCATTTCCATGACTACCTACCATGCAAGTTCCTGAGAGCACTGACCAGAGCTCGACCATCGCCATCATCCTAGTCGTTCTGCCGTGCTGCCGTTCTGCCGTGCTGCCATTGTCGCGGACTCGCAGCCTGCGCGTGCGTGTCGACAAGCGCAGGTATAGCCGAGGATGATCAAGATGGAACAGGTTGCAGGGAAAGATTAGCCGGCCATGATAAACTAGTGTACGTGTAGTGTCAACGCTCCCAAGACAATCTTTACGGAGAAGAGTTGTCGTGGCCGAGCGCTCGCTGCCAACACATGCAGCGAACCGCGCCTTGGTGAATCGTGATCTCGCCGGAACGAACACTCCCACGGACGGGAACGTCGCTGACCGCCCCCGCCCCCGACGCCGTTGTAGCATCGTGCCCTGGTGCCCTGGTGCCCTGGTGCCCTGGTGCCCTGCCATTATCCTGCGGGTATTTCAAGCCGGCGTGCCCCGGATGATCCCCTCCTTTGTCGCGTCTCGGTGACTGACTGGCTGACTTGGCTGATGTCCCGACCTCATAACGGCAGAGGTTGACGTCTTGATCATGTCTGACTCGGTGGTGATGGCATTGCTGAAAGTTCAAGAGGCGTCATAGAAGTATCTGCAAAGCATAAGCCAGGCCGAGGCAGCTTCAGGACGGTACCTTGATTTTGAGTCGGGACAGGAGGACATCGCCGATGTCGAGGGCGGCACAGGAGGGCGGCACAGGACAAGTTGAGGGAAGCATGCATGGGCTCCCCGCGTCCTCATGTCCTCATGTCCTCATGTCCACCTGGCAGCCGCAGCGGCGTCTCCCCTTTGGCGAGGACGCCATGCAAAGCAACGTCTCGACGGGGCCAGCCGCAGTCTGACTCTGGGACCACGAACACCCAATCGTCGATGCTCTGGCCTGTCGATCTCGAGGAATGACAGGTGCTTGCAGACCGGAAGTCGCCATGGCTGGCCCTCGGGGGGCGTTAGCTCCTGTTAACGACAAACAAGGTCTGGGCTGTGCCGCGGGCGTGGAGGGGCTGACCAGCACAGGTCGTCTCTTAACAGCTTCGGAACGTGGGATACTTGTTCGGCCGGGTGTCCATTTTCACCCTGGACCCTCCCGGCTTCGTCATGGCCTCCGGAATCCCATCCGAGGCTGATGGGCCGGTCTCGACGCCCAGTTGAGGCGCAGACAGGGAACACCCATCGATCCTGGGCGTATCCGCGCTCGGTCTTGGACGGTAGGCGCATGGCGACCCCCAATTTTGCCCACTCGTATGATAATAGATCCAAAATCGACAGTTTGCAGATCCACAACGTCCCAAAGCCACATACCCTGTCTTCGGTCGAGGCTGTTGGTCTAGAGATTCCAGGGCCGTGTACATCTCTCCATTCTCGCCGAAAGAGCCCGAGGCCCTGGCAAGTGACAGGAGAACTCCAAGACAAGATGGCAGGTATATCTATTCGGACGCGTCTGCCACTGGACGTCCCATCCACGGCTCGTAGCCTCATCATCCCACCGAGCCTGGTACCTCAGTACAACCTTACAACCTTCTGCGAGAAACATCCAACAAAGATCACGCTTGGTCTTCCTAGAGACCTCGATCACCCAACCTAATACACAACCACCTTTCGATATCGACACACCCCTGCCAGCATTTCCAGTACGGACGGGTACGTGCTCTCCGTACGGCCAGACAGCAGAACTCGCCTCGAAACCAACCTTCGTGCTTCCCCCAGCCTGCCCACCTCAGCAGACGGGCCTATCACCACCGGACAACCTCCAGCCAACCTCCAGACAACCTCCAGCCTGCCAATCAGATGGATAGTTTTGATATGTCGGACTTAGCAGCTGTGAGCCAACAATCCCTGTTGTTCGGCTCATACCCTCAGCCCTCCACCATCAAACGACAACAGGTCAGTCTTCCCGGGCCCCAGAGGCCCACTTCCCTATTCTGTCTCCCACCTCAGGTCTACCCCTCACACTTCCCGCCCGATATCTTCTTTATTCGTAACTTTGTGGCCTGCTTGTACTCCCACAGCAGGCCGGCGCCACACCCTCGTCCAACTATTTCGGACCGTGGTGCCCGCCGAGGCATGTCACTCCATTCTATATCAATACTTGTCTTATCTCGCTCACCTCACATGTGCTCACTTCATATGCTCACTTCACATGCTCGCCAAAGATCCTCTCTAACCCTCTGCCTTGATATAGACATATCCTCCTGCCTTCACCACACCTGTCTACAACTCCATAGAGGACTGGAGTGCCGCTGAGCTTACCACCGACTCGGCACCGTCTCCCGGAACCGGGTCACCAATCTCCCCCATCTTTTCCGCCTTCTCCTTCTCCAACTCCGGGGAGGACTGGGCCACCTGGGACAAGGTTGAACAGTCCCCGGAGTCCGATTTCTTCCTCAAGTCGGAGCTCCTAGACAGCCCGGACCTGACCTCGATACCGGTCATGAGCCCTAGCCTGACTTCTATGGATGGAGCAAACCGGGGACTGGACGACGTGGTATTCGGCCGCGAAGGAGTGAACGACACAAGACCATTGTTCTCAACACCACAAGGGAACCTGAACATGCCGGGACAAGGACAGCCGGGCATGCCTGCATCCGCCCCCATGAAGACCTCATCGTCTCAGTCCACCACCGTGGGGTTGCCCACGCCTCCAGAACCATCCGACACCCAAGAGCGACGATATCCCGCACGCAACAGTCTGAAGAGGAAGTCATCGGACTGCTCCTCCTCACCCTCCTCACCACAGTCCTCCTGCTCACCACCGCCACCTCAACGCCGCCACACCTCCGCTTCCTCAAAAGAAGACTCGGGTAGCAAGCCCACGCTAGGCCCCAAGAAGACCGCGCACAACATGATCGAGAAGCGCTACCGGACCAACCTCAACGACAAGATCGCCGCCCTGCGTGACTCCGTCCCTGCCCTGAGGGTCATGGTCCACCGGCTCGAGCACGCAGACGAGGGCAACGACGGCATCGATGTCATGGAGGAGATCAAAGCCGAGGCGGGTGTGGACGGCGACGACGACCTTGGCGGCCTCACGCCTGCTCACAAGCTGAACAAAGCGACCATCCTGAGCAAGGCGACGGAGTACATCGCGCACTTGGAGAGGAAGAACAGGGCGTTGGCCAAGGAGAACGCGGCGCTGAGGAATCGTGTCGATGGATTCGAGATGCTGGTGATGAGCCGAAGCGGGCAACGCTCCGTGTGGAACTGATGGAACATAGGACGATGACATTCTGCTGTACATATTCGTCATCACATATCTGTCCATCAAGGAGGCGTCAGGGTTGGGAAGGTTTTGCATTGTGGGACAGCGACTCTTTTGAGGACTGGGGAAAAGGAGAGAGGCGTAACGGAAAGATCATATCAGGGAAAGCCGGGTAACTCGATCGGCAACATTCTAGAATCTTCAAGCTCAAATATCCATCTCCATTTCACACACCACCAAAAGAAAGTTCATTGGCCGGGGCTTCAAGAAAAAGGTATGTAGTGATCGTTCCATATATGCATAATGTGACAACACCAGACAGCGAGGGCAAGAAGTAAAATGGGTAGGTCCGTCATTTTCTCAGATATCTAATGAGAACTGTAGGACGAGTGACAAGTCCTTCCATAAGACTGCCCCCCCCCCCTCTCGAATACATAAGATCACAGCACTCACGTGCCACGCTCGAGACTGACCAGGCCGTAGGTATAATAGGGAAGCTTTAAGTGAAATGATGATTTGCCGCGACAGGGCTCCATCGGGGATGCTCTCCACGTTTTCCCTTGGATACTGTCATGGAAGAAACATATTTCCGAATCCCCGTTGCCTTCCTTTCACATAACCCCAGCAACAGCAGCCACCCCAAGCGCTACACCGGCCACGGCCATACCCGTACACCTCGGAGCAGCGGCTGCATTGCTCGTCGCAGTAGCCTTCGCCTCGACGCTCGTGATGGCGCTCACCCACGCACTGTCGTAGTCCACCACCTCGGTCTGCAGCGCCTTGGGCACGTTGCTTGTGTACCAGGCGTTGGTGGTGATGTCGCCCCAGTTCCAGTAGGATGCGCTCAGGGAGGCGACGACCTCCGCGCCGCCATCCTTCTCGGCCGCGGACCAGATGGCGTCCACGATGGAGGTGTAGTCGGAGCGGCCTCCGAAGGAGGTCTCTACGCTGTAGAGGGCGGTCGCGAGGCTTGTGGCGTACTTGCCGGTTGCCCAGGTTGGGGTGGAGGATAGGACATCGTTCAGGTAGGAGGAGGCGTCGGTGGAGGCGGGGATCGAGTCGGTGGTGGGAGTGGTTTCGGCAGAGGCGAGGCCGAGGCTGGCGAGCAGAGTTGTGACAGCGAGGAGGACGGACTTCATCTTGTCGGACCTTGGGGGGGCTTGCGACTTGACCTCCAAACGAGTGACAGAATAGAATTATGGACGGTGTGATAATAGAACAATATTCAACATCCTCAGCTACCTAATATACATAAATGGGTGGCCTGCCCTTTATACTCCGTAAATTATTCTCAATGAGATCCACTGGTTCTGTGTGATGCTCGCCGTCCATGCTGCTAGCCATGAAAGGGTTAGAGGAAATGCGGAAATGCAGCAAGCCAATGGATGCGAGTCTCAGCTCGTGAAGGAATCGTGAGCTGCCTTGCAGCTGGTCAGCCCTATTCCTAATATGGTCATCAATCTCCCAGCAAAAGTGTGTAGGCGCGTCGTAGGTGGATCTACTATGGGATATCCGGCATGGTGGTATGCACGTGTGGTGCGCTAAAGGAAGCCGCCCCATAAGGCTCTCTTATGTATGGAGCGACGAAGCTGACCTCGTCATTGTTCCTTGCTGTCGCTTGCTGTCGCTTGCTGTCCCTTGCTGGCCCGACTAGTACTCTGTACTTTCGACGGTGGCACAACACAGCGCGTGCATCGTCCTCCTGGGGCGCCGCACATGGAACGAGCTTCGTGCTCTTCACTTTCTTGGCAGTTTTGAATCAGGTTCCTGAGTCCAAGCGAGAGGAGTAGTGACGTCAACTCTCCTTCGGTCCACTGCGAGATGAGCTGGCGACAGTACGACGTGTCCCACCGCTTCTGGCACTTCCGGGAAGCTTCAGAAGCTAACAGCACACTCTGTTCTTTTGATACCAGATCCGCGACCTCGTCTGGTTCCTTTAAAGCCAGCGGGCCACCGACCTCGCCAGCCACCAGCCATCGAGACCCGACCGCCAGTCTCACCTTAAGGTTCGCAAACCCACTACCGTACCTCACCTCACCCGTTCAACGACGGTCACATCTAGCATGGCGTCCCTTGTCGACACCTTGACGGCCTCGGGAGGCGCAGAGTCAGCCGGTATGGCGACCACCATGTCGACCACCATGTCGACCACCCCTCTCTTGCACCTGATCTGATGTGGCCGCCGGCGCTGACAGCATCCCCCAGGCTTCCTTAACGACATCATCGCCCAGCTATGGCCCAACATCAACGTGGCCGGCTGTCGCATGGTCAAAGAGATAGTCGAGCCCATGCTCGCCTCCATGCTCCCGGGCCCCCTCTCCAGCTTGCACTTCGTCAAGCTCGACCTGGGCCCCGTGCCCCTGCACATCTCGAGGGTGGACGTCCTCAGGACCGACCATGGCGGCATCAAGCTTGACATGGACGTGACCTGGGATGGCAANNAAAAAAAAAAAAAAAAAAAGAACCCCCCAGCTACCCGTGGACCAACTGCATGCTCACCATCTTTCGCAGATCGGCGCCGCCCAAGTCGCCTTCATCAACCCCCCGGAGCTCAAACTCGACTTCACCGGCGCAGCCGACATAGCCGACAGCTCGCTGATCGACAAGACCGTCCGCAAGGTGATCCTCGACATCATCTCCTCCATGGCCGTTCTCCCCAACCGTTTCCTGGTCAAGCTGGACGCCAACAACGACTATTTCAAGACCTACCTTCCGCACGTCGGCATCCTGCGTCTGACCGTCGAGAAGGCGACTGGTCTCGTCCTTCCCAAGCAGTCCGAGGGTGCCAGTGGGAAGTTGTCCGGGTTGTTGTCCAAGGTGGGCCTCAAAGACATACCCGACTGCTATGCCAAAGTCGCCGTGGGCGGGGACTTCTCCTTCCGCACGCAGACCGTGAAGAACTCCCACAACCCAGCATGGAACGAGACGCACGACTTCCTGATCGCGGACCACGATCAGAACATTGTCATCGACGTGAACGATGCCGACCTGGGAGGGGACGACGACATTGGCGTGGCCACTATCTCCGTCAGGAAGCTCCTTCTGGGTGGTGGGGCGCAGGAGCTGCCGCTGGTGCACGGGAGCGAGCTTGTCCGTGACGCCGGGGTGGCCGTCCGCGCGCAGTTTTTCAACTTGATCGACGACCCCAACACCTTGTCTGCCGAGCAGGACGCCGGGGAGGGCCAGGTCGTCGGCCTTGCCACGGTGCTGATCGCCAGCGCCATCAACCTCCAGGGCCAACGCGATGAGTTGAAGCCGAATGTGAAGGTGACGTGGGGCAATGACCCGAAGCATGCCTTCACCACCGCAATCAAGACATACAGCCCGGGGACGGATATTTTCAACCCGGCTTTCGACCAGGCATTCCGCATCCCGATCACGAAGCAGATGCTCGTGAACCCCCCTGGCTTTGAAATCGCACTGATGAACGGGAAGGAAGAGCGAGTAGGCGCGGTGGAGCTACCGTTTGAGGAGGTGCTGAACGCCGAAAGGTGTGCGAAAGAGGGCGAGTTTGATGTTGGTGGTGGGGTGCGCGTCAGGGCGCATATCTCTCTCCGTGGGCTGCAATTGGCTCACTAAACCAAGCACCTACATTGGACGATGGAGGACATTCCTGCGGGTCGTTCTGCGGCCTGGAGTGTCTCGGCTGTGTCCATAGGAGCATTGTGTTGCCCAGGAGGGGCCGGGGGTCTTTGCACAGAGCCAGAGCGAGTCCACACAAGGGGGGACGCCATAACAGAGGACTAAAAAGAGGACGTGGTAAAATACGAGACTGACACGCTTGATTCACCCGTAATCGAATTCGTGGTCCCTTTCAGCTTTTACTTTGACGCCGGAAACGAAACATGCGCGTTCTAACGTATTCGCCAATCCCTCGAAGCCCAAGTGGTCGCTGGACAAAGACGACATGCTCTAACACCCATCTGACCTCCTTATTAACGAGATCAGGCCTGTCACTCACAACATGATGCCCACAACCATCCACACTCACATAGCGAGAATGGGAGCTTAGCTGCCGCTGTGCCTTCTTCAGCCGCTCATCCTCCTCGGCCCACCGTTGCTGCATTTCCAACCCCGCTGCCGACATGGTGCCCTCGCGCTTCCCGTGCAATGCGTCTGCGTGGATGACACACAATGGTTTGTTGCCGAGGATCTGCTTCCTGTACTGCTCTTCATCGTACCTCGTCGGAGTCTCCTGACCCGTCTCTGCCAGGACCATGCCGGCGACCTGCTCGGGATGCCGCTGCAGGAACTCCCTAGCAAACTTGCCGCCAAGGGAGTGTGCGAGAAGGACGTAGGGCGGTCTCAGGCGTAGATGTCCCAAGAGGCCAACGAGGTCCTTGACTGGATCCCGCGGACTCTGAGAGCGAGAATCTGTTGTTGTGGCGCTTTCTCCAACTCCCCGCCTGTCGTAATACACGACTGGAGCGTATTCGCTGATTTCCCTCACAAGAGGGATCCATGTGTTGTAGTGCGTGTTGATTCCGGAGCCGTGGAAGCAGATCACAGGCACAAGCGGCGGACGATGGTCTGGGCTGTCGGATGTTGTCGAGTCTCTTTCAACCCCAGGACCAAGTGCAATGTAGGCGAGGCCTGCGTGACGATCCATTTTGTGTTATTGACAAAGGGAACTACATGGAACCGTTTTGAAGATGAACGAATTTCTCCAGTGGTTCAGGTCAAATATGTTATTAGGCAGCAACATTTGAGCCAGCTGTTCACCAAATCTTACTTGTACACACACCGCCACGCTCCCGGCCGTAGCAGTATTTCCTGACAAAACTCAAAATGTGGAGTAAATAATTGAATAATTGTATTTAGAATCAAAACGCTTGACTCCCCCCATCCCCTCATGTACATCGACTCCTAGACATTCCAACCTTTGCGCCTTAAATGAATGAAGTATAGACCTGCTACGGGCCTGAAAAAGCGCAAAGCTGCCGAGGTTCCCCTAGCTCCTGGCTCACTCTCCCCCCCCCCTTCGCAAAACGAGTCGGCGAAGCACTCGCGCCCATTACAGCTTTCGCCTGGTCAGACGCTGCAGCTCCTTCTCCCGGCGGGCGACGTGCCGGGCAAAGTTGCGGCGAGCCTCAGCAGCAGTGGCCGGTGCGGCCGCGGCCGTGCCGTTCCCGGCCGCCACCATCTGGACG
The DNA here is from genome assembly GCA_003012965.1 of Juglanconis oblonga. Lineage (NCBI taxonomy): Eukaryota > Fungi > Ascomycota > Sordariomycetes > Diaporthales > Juglanconidaceae > Juglanconis > Juglanconis oblonga. Next base: position 50,486 of record MUZH01004378.1, on the reverse strand, counting down.
GGGACGACACCGCCGAAGGGGCCTGCGTTGGCATCGTTCATGCAACGAACGAGGCACACGTTGTCCTGGCCTGCGACGCTGCCGGTGCACGCCTGGTCCGCAGGGATGGATGCCGTGAGGGGCTGGTCAGTCGTAGCAGTATCCTGCGAGACGAGGTTATGTCAGACACCTGATTGTGCGCCAGTTTTTGTTGTCAAAGCAAATGATGATATATATGTATATATATAGAGAGAGAGGATGCGTGCCAACTTACCCTGTTGCGCGAGTTCTCTCCGGGCGGCATGTCCGTGATGTTGATATCGGTCCAGGTCGCGGCGGTAGCATCATCATTGATGGCACAGCTGTATGGGCCGGCGCCATCACCGTTGACTTGGTGCAGTGTCATCTGGACCTCCCCCCCCGGTGTGACTTGGGGTAGAGCATCACCTGTCTGGGGTCAGTTTCTCTGCTGCTGCTGAGACCACTCCCAAAAAAAAAATGAACCACTTTCCCAAGGTTCCGGAAAAAAAAACCCAAAACAACTCACCTGTCTCGCCCATGATGGCGGTTGTGCCAGCATCGACATCGTTGGTACCACCTCCGACCGTCTCGCCGACCGTGTCCGCAGCATCGCCCTTGAACCGAGTGCTGTCTTGCTGGAAGGGGTCGCGGCGGGTGCCGTCTCGTGGCGTCGCAGTATCCACACCGATGGCCATTCCGGTGCCGCCTGCATCGCCGACTGCCTTGATAATGGCGGCGTGTCCTGCCACGTAAGGAACCAGGAAGGGGAGAAGGAGAGCTGCTGTGTACTTCATTGTTGTCGGTGGGGACTGAGAGATGATTACTTAGGCTAAGGGCAAGATTATATTAAGAAGAGAGAGTTGAGAGAAAGGACAAGAAGAAGGGGAAACAAGGCAGAACCGGCTGCTGACGAGGACAGTGTTGAGGTGTTGGAGAAGATGATGCTGCTGATGCTGAGATCGACCATCATCACCTCCATTGTCGGCGACCCGTATCTTTTATAGTCATCTCGGCCGTGATCCCTTAAGAGGGCGCGCCCCTCTTGCTAAGAGAGAGTGCCCATGGCACCTATGGGACAGTCCTGCCCAGTCAAACCATCGTGAGGTCGATTCCACAGATGCGAAATGGGAAGTTGATATCAGTCCAAACGTGGAGTTTTGCAAGTTCAGATGTCTTATACGACGACTGCAACTTTCAGGGCATGTTGTTTCCAATTTGTACGTTCAGATGTACGACCGCACCTATTTCTCAGGACCGCCAAGCCAGTTCTGCTCTGGATCTCAACGGCGATGCTCCAAACAAAGATCAGCTTGGCACAGTTCAACGTCGATCAAATACAGCCTAGCAAGGGACCCAGGCAAATGTCGCCCTGGGGGCCCGCCAAACGATGAGGCTGTGAGGCTGGTGCTTCAGGAGCCGGCTGAGGCTGTCCCGGCGCTTGGCCCTCCGTGCACGGTGCAACGAACACACACGATGCTACTCAGTATTGTCATTGCTGCTGTTGGGACCTCAGAGCATTCACGAATCGTGCAGTCGTTTGATACCACTCCTGACCAGATTGATGCTGATTGGAAGCAAAGGACAGTCTCCTTGCGGGTCCAGGTACTTATTAAGATGAGACTGTCCTGTCCTGCCCTGGCTGGCATGACCTGTGGACACCGGCACTCTTCAAGACTTACCATAGGACCGACCACCTTTTTCTATAAACACGCAAAGATCTGTTCCAGCATCATGCGGATCGTCCTTCAGATAAGCAATCCTGCTAAGTCGTAGGCCGGGGACGATCTTCTCGTAGTCTCTTGGCAAGTTGGCTCCCCCAGGGTCATGGATGGGAACAGCGGGCTTGGCTGAAACTTCCATGCTCTGCCTCTGAGCCTCAGTTCAGATATTCTGGATAGGTGAACGTTGGTATTCGTCCGAGATGTGAGATGGGGCGGTGCTCAGTGACATTTATTGCTGCTTCAGAGTTGTGTTTCGAATCCTGATATATCCCAGGGCAATCGTTCTAAGGGACACGTTCAGTCGATAGTGAACAGATGCTTAACGCCACCTACCTTACTGATGGGTTGGGGGGAGGGGGGTTGACTATAGACCGAAGCTGAATGGCCACTGCACTAAATATTGTCCACTTACCCAACATCCATCATCTGCTCACATACTGGTGTCGGCAGAAGTCTGCATACAGGGGTAGGGGTGTCTCTTGAAGCACTTTACGGCAGCCAAGTATCCCGAGGGAGAACCACTGATATTCAAGTTTTGTCTGGCAACCCTTACCTTACAAGAATGACCTAGTTACCATGCAACGGGGTCAGGTAGAATGCTAGGACTATCATCGTCGCTCCTGATCGTATCAAGGAACAGATGTTCGAATGTGGACGAGTACTCCACACGCGGCGTCAACTTCTCGACCCCCCAGAGCTCCGACAAGAAGTTCAGAATGCTGGTGTGTGTGTATTCGCGACCGAAGTTCTGGCCTTTGTTCTCGATCAGGCCCTTGCCAACCCACGGAGAAATCAGCACAGTCGGCACCCGCACTCCCAGCCGGTCGAAGGCGAAGGTGATGTTTTGTCCGTCCTGAGCCGTCTCCGTGTAGGTGAGATCGTCGCCCGCCGGAATACCAACCGGGGGTGGAACATGGTCCCCAAACCCACCGTGTTCGTCGAACGTCAGGATGAACAGGGTGGTGTTCCACTGAGGCGAGTTGCGGACGGCTTCGTAGATGCCCTTGATGAAAGTCTCGCCCAGGTTGATTGGTGAAGGTGGGTGGAAGGATTGGTAGGAACAGCACTCCGGGTTGATGTAGGTGAACTGAGGGAGAGTACCGGCAGCCGCATCCGTGTAGAATTGTGGGAGGCCCTTGATGTTAGTAACGTTGGCTCCGGACTCAGCCGTCCACTATACGTTGTGCGTTAGCGATTGCCCAGTATGGTGAGTGTGGGCTTCTACAAACCGAGTAGAACGCAGCATCTGGATTGAAACCAAGTCTACAGTAAGAGTTAGTCCCCATTTCCCATATATCATCAATACGAGCAATTGGCTTACCCAGGTCCGGTTGTGCTGTTCTGGTAGTTGGTCCACGTGATATTGGCCTCAGATAGTGCCTGGAAAATTGATTTCTGAGGCAGACCGTAGAATTCAAAGGCATCGTCGTTCTGCCCGTGACCGTGACTGGTACCGGATCTACAGAATATGAGCGCATGCCCTTTGAAACGACGGGAATGTAGACCGGGTACGCGCCAGACATACGTAATGTAAGCCCTGTTAGGGTTGGTCGGACCTGGGACAGAAGAGAACCATCTGTCAAATAGGACGAAGTTTTCCGCGATGGAGTTGAAGACGGGAATGTGCTCGGGTGTCTTCGACATATTAGTTGCTGGCTCCGTTGCGTACCTAGCAAGAGGGTTTGGGGGTGGGGGGGGGAGCGGTCACGTAGTAGTTGATGGCCTCGGCAGCTCGAGTCTTGTTCAAGGTATCAAATGTGATGGACTGCTCCGTCACAAATCCACGCATGTGCTGGTAGTCCCAGACAGAAGAAGTGGCCACAGCTGTCTCGTTCGGGTGGAAAGTGCTGAAAAGCTGCATATTGACACCGCTGATGCTGTGGTTGGGGTCATCATTGGCCACATCGGCAGCCAGCGGCCCTGCGCAGATATCGGCAACCTCTATTCCACGTTGAAGGTCAGCTGTTGCCGATCATACATCGAGCACCTCGTAAACGATCATGATGAAAAGCCTCTAGAAAGAGATGGAAAGGGTAGGTACTGCGGCCAAACCTGCGTACCGTTCGGGTTGGTGGCGTTGAGAGCATTGCAGTAATTATGGTGCAACAGCCCATCGATCGTCGAGTTGTAGCTTAGACCACCAGCGACGGTGTCAAACGACCGGTTCTCCTCGACTAGCACCACAACATTGGTGATCTTGCTGCGCCAGTCACTCTCCGACATGTCAACATGAGTCTGGATGTTGCTGATGGCGGGGACTGCGCCTGCCAGTCCGGCCAGGGCGGCGACGGCGAGGGCGAGGGCCAGAGCTTCCATTGTCTGTGAGGGATGATAATCGTTTGAGATGGCTGCCTGCCTGGCAAGAGAACGTAGGACAGAGGCCAACGCGCTTCGGGACGACGCGTGGTACCTTAGGTATATACGCGCCGGGGAGAAGTCTTCCACGGGCAAGATTGGTAGGGACTCGAATGGTCGGGTGCATACTTCCCCCTGCAGCGACCAGCCACATTATCCAAATCTGTTATTCGATGTGACCTCGCTTAACTCCGGTATAGATGGGAGATGGGTCGGATCAAGTCGAATGTCAAAGGACGTCGAGTCTCGGGCAGCGCCCAAGTGCTCGCTCCGCGGAGGAAGACCGGCATCCAACTGCAGCATCTCGGTGAGTTGAGGGCAACCAAGAATGGCGGCCCCTGTCGCATCAGTCCATGATACTCGCAAGCACAAGACTCCACATAGGTTGAGTTGGACTAACGACGAGCTGCCAGGGCTGCTCGTAGTCGCGATGTTCAAGCACATGGTACCGAAGAGAGAAGCTCAGTGGACGTTGGCAAGGCGGGAGAGGGACCCTGCAGATGATGCAGATCTCCGTTAGGCTCGGGGGAAACTTTACGCACACGGTATCCCTGAGACACAAGCTACTCCGTATCAGGAAGGTCTATGTTTTATAGGCTAGGTATCGAGAAGTGGGACAGCCAGCGCTGTGCCATTTGACAAGGCCAGAATCCACACGTGGACGGCAAGAAACTCCCGGTCTTGTAAGGCTTGGTCAAAAGTCAGTGGTAAGGAGCCGCATAGTCGAGACAACGTGCTGTAATACCAGTGCCGACCCGGGTATATGCCAGCCCTCTCTCTCTTTTAGACAAAAAAGCGGGAAACGAACAGGATGCGAAAATAAAAGAAGAAGAAGAAGAAGTGGGAGGAGGGAGGACCCAAGGCGGTTAAGTAAGTAGGTTCCCGCGTTGATCAAAAGGCCACCAGAGAAATAGTTGAGTGATCGAAAAGGCACACCACGCCACAGATTGGTCGGCCAGCTCAATGTAACCATCCCAAGTCCTTTTTTAAATACTTCCCATCTGAATTTTGCATCGTTTAGGCACTTCCAATGATATATCCAATGCCGTATGTTCCGGCGGTCGAATTGTCGCTGGCCAAGGACGCGTCCGGGGTGGGCCGTCTCCCATCTAGAGCACTCGTGATCTTGAACTTTGGCAAATTCGAATTCGAGTCTCAGAGAGAGAGTGAATGGCTCAGCTTTGGGATACGATTTCGTGGTCTACCGTTGCTGCAGTTGCAGCAACACCCTGGAGTGCTGTTGTGGGGGTCAAGGGGTGATTGTGGTTTTAAAAGCTGTTAATATAGCTATAAAGGCTGTAACCGTTTTCTTCATACAATAGAGAATGCTTGAGATCCTAGCACCCAGGATTACACAGGGCCGTCAACAGAAAGAGAGCAACACAACTTGTCGGGGGGTAAGGGTGCCCATCGGGGGGCAACGAGCAAGGAATTTAGCTCCTTGGAGACTGGTATCACCACCCAGGGTCGGAAGTTCTCGAATGGTTCGTGAACGCAAGCAACGGCAGTGATTTGAGTCTTTGCAGTCCATTTTTGTTGATTGTAGAAAATTTACCTTGCAGCCCTGCCCGGGTTTCCTTGAAGGTTCTTGTGAACGGATCCATTGGGTCGCTTTGGGGGTTCCCAAGCTCTTCCTGTTCCCAGTAGACTGCACATGCATAAGCAGGCCGCGCACATCATTGAACATGAGATTCCGGTATTTGGTCAACATAGTCAATGTTGGGTGAGTCTGGGCTATCGACCCCTGAAGAGACGCTTGCTGATGAGGTCGTCAAATTCAGGACTGGCATCTCGTTGAGTATAGCGGATACAATCATCGACGTCACATATTTAAAGACAGAAGTCAAGATATTAGCTCTAAGGCTACGAATGGTTTCAGAATTGTGAATCCAGGAGAGGGGGTTGATTTCAGCTTGGAGTGGCCAGAAAGACGCCGCGCGACCGAAAGCGAGAGGATCATTCGTCTTGACAAAGGATATCTTCTCTTCGATGAAGATTATTGGAATAGATCAAGCAGATGAAATGAACGGGACAAAATAGGAACTTTCACAAGCCAAATTTGGCGCTAGAGTCGAGCCAGAGCTTCTCCGTCTCACCTGGGCTACCTTTGGGTGCGGCTAATGACTATGCTTCGCGGGCTTATAACTGTCGCAAAAGTGGTCGCTCTATTCCTATAAGTCTAGCATACTGATATGACAAAACAGAGAATAGCAAGTTTAATGTATGTCTGATACCCAAGAACAAACAGTCCTAGATCGATCAGTCTGTTAAAGAGTGTGGCAGGTATGGAGGCACCAGTCCTCCATCCTCGTACAACTTGAGCTCTGAGTAAGAGCTACACTTCGTACACTAGATCGCCTACATCGATCAATACATGATCACCCGCCTACGCCTGTTGTCATCGGCTCAGAACCTCGACCGCCGCCCAGTCCGCGGCAAATCCATTGAAAAAGCCTCTCCCTTATTCCTCCTCAATCTGGCCTCCCTCCTTCGCGTCCTCGTCGCCACCACAAACTCATACACCCAATACGCCATGGCGATGAAACTCAGCGCAAAGGCGGCCCACGTGAGCGCCTGGAACTTGGTTCCCACGGTCACGTTCAACCCGATATCCCCCGCGCCGAGATCCTGGATCTTGCTGACCGCGGCTTCCGCCCCGATGGTGTACATCAGGCTGCCGACGAGCAAGACGAGGGCGGCCAGCAGCGTGATACAGAAGCTGGAGATGATGATGCGGCGGCCTTTCTGTGGGAGAAGGAAGATGGAAGCGGCCGCGGCGAGGATGGAGAGGCCGGTGAAAACGGCGCTGACGATGTAGATGGCGGCGAGGGCCTCGAAGATCGTGGGTAGGTCGTTGAGCTTGGAGGTTAACTTGTCGGTGAAGCCCAGGTCCGAGAGGGAGACGTTGAAGGGGCCGATGCTGAGCTGTTGGTTGAGGATGTAGGACAGGTCCATGGCGGCTATTTACAGTCAGTATCCGGAGACACAACTTGGTGGCGACACGCATCAGGCAAGTACAATGCTATGAACAACTTACAAAAGTCCATGGGTCCTGTTGAGAAAGTTTCGTCAGTACATTGAGTATCAGCAGTAGATTAGGTACAGATGTCTGGGAGTGCTCACGTGTACATTCGGTAACGTTCATCCAGGCACCTTTTGCGGTTGCGTTGGGGGCATAGTCGCCCTGGCAGAGATCCATGATGTGAAGTGTATAGAACTGCTGGATGCCGAGCTCATCGGCTAACTTGTCGGCGATATCGTCCCCAACGTCCCCCAGGATGGTGGCCGCCTGGCTCTCGATGGAGCCCACGACAGCCGTGGCGGAGGCCTCGATGGAGCTGAGAACACTGAAGGGGTTCGGCAGGCCACCAAGACCTCCGCTGTCTGTCGAGGTGGCTGTTGCCGCTGTGGCGGTGGCGGTGGTGGTACTACTACCGCCCCCAGCAACGCCCAAGAGAAAGTTCTGGCCGAGGGTGGACGTGTTGAACACCATGATGTGGTAATCCTCCATGAAACCTTTTTGGTGGCCGGCGAATAGGGCCAGCATGGTGAGCACGAAGCTCACCGCGGAGAAGACGAGCGGAATTGCCACGAGGAACTTCATGGTGACTTGTTGACAGTGCGGAAGATGAGATTTGGCGAGTGAGTAGACCGCTGCGTCACCTGCGCGGGGAGGAGAGGTATGTGAACGAGGAACACTTTCAACAGCAGACAAGGGCGGACCTCAGCTTGCATAGGATCTCTGGGTATGTTAGGGCGTGTTTAGAGGTTCGGTATTTTGATCGGACCCAGGTACCTTAGGTAGGTAATCAAGAATGTCCACAACAAAAGAGCACAAGGTGTAAAGATATGGACGATATTGAGTCCAGCTCAGTCGACTATAGACTTAAACCCCAAATTAGGAGTTTGCCACCTCGTACAAGATAGATAGTAGTTTAGAGATATGGATTCCGGGTTTCGTAGCTGGCGGTCGTGGTGGTGACTCGTCGTGAGGAACTGGCGTCACTGGCATGGGGCGGAGAGCCAAGACGACAAGGACAGCGACAGGGAGAGAATATACAGAACTGGAAAACCATCAGGGGTCCCTCGGGAAAATCTTGGCCTGAAATGGGAAACATGAGATGATGGGCTGTGCAAAGGCGCTCTTGGACGTGTGAGGCCGGCAGACCGGGCAGCCATTACGTCTGCTGAGGTCGCGCCGACGAGCTGTGAGGTTGACGCCTTGGTTGGATGGGGATGTCTGCTCAGCATGGCACGGGTGGCTAGGACGGGGCGCGATGCTACGGAATACTTGTCGGCGGCCCACACCACGGAGACAGATGTTGCCGCATGCCCGTGTATAAGCCGGGGGTGGAAGCCCGGAAGCCAATGGTGGTGAGGCGGGCTGCAGGGATGCGTCATCTCGAAGAGCCCCAGGTCTCATTTGGGCAGGTTGCTCAGAATGAAATCCGGGAATAGAGGATGGACTAACTACTCTGTCCAGTATCGTGCACTGTGGCGGACGAGCAGATTGGGTGGGCCAACCCGTGGACGTTGATCAGCGACGTTGACCAGCGGCATTGACCCGATGGATTTAGTATATCGTATCCTCGACTTGGCAGGCATTGTGAGCAGATAAAGTGGCTAAAATACCTAACATACTTCCCTTGCTACCTCACCGTACTTGACTATCGGCTCGGGGACGTTCAAATGCAGGGTCCACATTTGACGGCATATAGACATAGTACATAGTAACATATAAGCCGGGGGTTGAGTTGAGACGGCACGCCGCACTTCCGTCGGGGGTAGACTGTGACCGTGCCGACAACGGTCCTTCAGTAGTAGTATGTGTGTACATCAGGTATGTACATCAGGTATGTACGATAGTATCGCGTGGTCCTGTGTACAGTTCTCTTATCCAGTTGTGTTGGAAGTCTGGATGTTGATGTGCTATACCTAAGGTAAGCAAGTCCCTGTCTTGCACAAAAATCAGAAGGCGTCGAAAATGCCAAGAGCCTAGATACCAAGGTGAATACCAAGGTAAGCATGGCTTCGGCAAAACATCTGCACCGAATCCTGCTTCCAGACCATCGTTTCGCTGATCAGGTGATATCGACAGGGGTACTGCCTGTGTTGACGTACCTAGTGTACTACTATGTAAGTACCTTGACCGATAAGATAAGGACGGTAGGGATGAAGTCCGGGGTAGGTACTCTGCTCTTTACGGAAGACCGCAACAGGGAAGCACCTTCGAACTGCCCGGCCGTCGTCGACGAGTGAACGCGTCTCGCAACAACCACCTTCATTCCAGCGCGGCACTCGTCTCGTCGTTCACGTCGTCCACGCGATTCAACTGCCGGTCCCACTCGAAGCCGAAGCCGACCGCAAACTGTCAGTCGCGTCATCCCACGAGCACGAGACAAAATAGTCACCATGGGTATCGACCCTCACCAGAACGCCTACGCCTCGAGCTCGAGCGCGACGGCGAAGGCCAGTGCCGCTGCGTCTTCCTCCAGCAGTGACCGCCAGAGCAAGCACAGTACCAGGATCCATGGGAGCAAGCGGAAGCTCCAGGCCACAGCTCCTGGGGATGAAGACATAGTCGACCTAGACTCTGAGCAGCCACTGGCCAAACCCAAGAAAAAGGCCAAGAAGGACATGGCCAAGCCCATCGCGCGCGTTTGCGACGAAAAGCGCCTGCGAAAGTATGACAGCCATCCTATCAGAACGTAGCCCTTATTCCATCGTAGGACTGACGTCGCGTGGGTGCCTCCCAGATTCCGCGCCAAAGCCCCTGTTGCCTTCGCCGCCGTCTACGAGCGCGCCACCACCCAGCGATTCTACGTCCTGTCACGCACTCTCTGCGGCACCCAACACTGCCCCGAGATGTTCTTGGAGATCTCCGGAAGCACAGGCAACGTCTACAACGTCTGCATCGCCCGCCAGCCCACCTGCGACTGTCCCCATGCCAGGGCCGGCAACCAGTGCAAGCACGTCCTCTTTGTGCTCAGCAAGGTCCTCCGCGCCAAGCACGAATACGTCTACCAGCTCGCCCTGCTCAGCACCGAGCTGAAGGCCATCTTCGCCAGCGCCCCCAACCCCGTCGACAAGCAGGACGGTGCTGCCAGGGACAAGAACCGCAAGCCTATCGACGGCGACTGCCCCGTCTGCTTCGAGGAGATGGAGTCCGGCCCGGGTAGGGAGGCCCTGGTCTGGTGCAAGGCCGCCTGCGGCCAGAACATCCATCGTCAGTGTTTCGACATGTGGGCTACCACCAAGCGACAGAGCCGTGATTTCGGCGCCAGCAAGGTCACCTGTCCCTACTGCCGGAGTGCCTGGGAGTTTGAGGAGGAAATGGTCAATGTGGCCAGCATCAAGAGAGGCAGGCCCAATAAACACGGCTACGTCAACATCGCCGACCAGTTGGGCATCAGCACCCAGCGCGACTACTCCACCTACAGCACTTGGTGGTCCGGTCACCCTGAGTATCGTGGCCGCCGGAACGAGTACTGATCGGGGTGAGCCACGTCGTCCATCTCTTGTTCACACGGAGTCCCCTTGACTCTCGGCGGGCGGGTCCTGCAATCTGGCGTTGGAGGTCGGGTGGATGGCGTCTTCAGGGCACACATCTTTTCATACCCATTTGCTTCTATCGTGTGTTCGGAACCATAGGTCGTCGCGCAAAAGTCACGTTCTGTACAATATATGAAAACGAATTCAGGCAGCCATCATCTTCTCGTACTATTCGCAGCCGTTGCTGAAATACTCCACAGGCGCTGTGCCGAGATTTTGCTTGGGAGCATTCGAACCACGCCCCGGACGCACGGAGCGCGTGGGCTGCAAACTCGCATGCTGCAAACCTCTGCAGCAAGCCCTGCTGAGCCGCTACTATGGGCTCGTCCCCTAAACAACATCCACCAACCTACGCCTTCGCCTTCGCAAGCCTCTCCTTCGTCTTCGCAACCATGACATCCTCGTTGAAAATCCCGTGCACACTAGGTGACGCAACCACTGCCTCGGACCACTTGTGGAAGTTGGGCGTCGTCTCTGCCAGGCTCTTGACGAGACTGGTGGGTAGCAGCCCGTGCTTCGCGAACGTCTTGAGGCGGAGCACGAAAGGGCCGGTCAGGACCTTACGGTATGGTGTCAGTCAGGCGGCTCCAAGGCGAAGAACGGCACTCTTTATCTGCAGGCACTCACCTCGGCGAGCGTGAGCTTCTCGCTCCCGCCAAAGAACGGCCCCGCGCCCTTCAAGAGCGGCTCAATCTCCTTCACAATCCCCTTCACCAGCTCATCCGCATTCGCGGCCGCCTCCTCGTCGCTCTTGGCCAGCAGCGTCTTCATGTAGAAGCTGTTGACCTTGGAGATCCAGGCATCGACGAAGAAGGCGATGCGCGCGCGGGTGAGTGGGCCGTTGGGGTCGGAGGACGCCGGCAGCAGATGCGAGGGGTAGGTGTCGGCGAGGAACTGGGCCACGACGGCCGACTCGGTGATGATCTCGCCGTTGTAGGACAGCGAGGGCACGAGCCCGCGGGGGTTCACCTTGAGGTACTCCGGTGTGCGGGGCGTCGAGAGGTCGATGATTTCCTCCTCAAAGGGGATGCCTAGCTCGGCGAGGGTGATGTGCGCGCGGTGAGCCCCTGGGGGATTGTCAGCAAGTCAGGTCCAAAGGTGAGTGAGTGTGAGATGACGTACATGGACACCCGTGGTTGGTGTAGAGCTTGATGGTTGCGTCCTTGGAACCCATTGTGAGATGCTGTTGATGCTGTTGATATGGTTGAGTGTTCGGGTTGAATTGGGTCGAGTTTGACGATGAGCAGCACAGATGGAGAACGACTTGAGCGGGACAGCAATAAATAAGAGAAAGGCCAATGAAGCCCTTGGTGTTAAGACGATGTGATGTTTAAGTCCGTCGCATTATTAATTATAGTTCCCGTCCGGTACCCCTCTCGGAAGGATCCAAACCCGAATTGCATCATCGGCGGCATGATTTGCTTCAACGGTTGGAGAACCTCAACCATCTCACGGGATGGCGTGACTGTCTCGCCCAAAGATCAGTGTTTGGGCAAGGAAGTGCCGAGATATGCGGTGTGCGTTATCGTTCGCAATTGCTGATGTTCGAGGTGCGAGATCCCGCTTCATGGAACCCCGGAGCCGAGCTGCAGGGCCCGGACCGGCCGGTGGCACAGCCAGCATCAACCGGGGCGCAACGGCGCTTTGCTCTTGATATGCCATCGAATAAGGACAGAACAATTGGAATAAAGACACAGCAATTTGCCATGAACCAATTTTGGTCTCCCCCATTTTGGACGATCGCCCTTTTCTCAGGAATGAAAAGGCGCGTCAGTACTAATACTTCACGCCTCGCTGCTTTTCCTGCTCGATCTGCTCTTGATCCACAATGACCACTGCCTTGCCTTGAATCTTCCCGCCGTGAACAAATTCCAGCAAATCCTCGATCTTGTCCAGTCCATTGTACACGTTGGTCTTGACCGTGATCCCGTTCTCCGCGATAAAACGAACCATAGCCTCACTCTCCTTGGCTGATGATATCACGCTGCCGTGGACGCGGATGTCCCGGAACACGAGCTCCATGAAAGGAATGACGACCTTGTCCGGCTGCGCGATCTGAACCATGGTCCCGTGCATCTTGGTGACCGCGCACCCAAGAGCCGCCGCAGAGTCGGCATCGGAGAGAGTCATGGTGGCATCGGCTCCCGCACCGCCCGTGACTTCCTGGATCTGCTTCACCACGGCCTCCTGACCCTTCCTCGCGTCGGCGACAAGGTCGGCGCCCACGGCCTTTGAGATCTCCAGGCCCTCGTCCCTGGCGTCGATGCCCACAACCTTGAGCCCCTTCTTCTTGGCAAACTGCACTCCCAGATGCCCCAGGCCTCCCCCCGAGCCCACAATCGCAAGCCACTGCCCGGGTCCCAACCCGGCCTGCTCGACGCCCCGCCAGACCGTCCGTCCCGCGCACGCCAGCGGCGCCGCGCTGAGAAGGCCCACCTCGTCCGGCAGCTTCGTGGTCGAGCGCGCATCGCACACCGCGTACTCGGCGAAGAACCCGTCGCGATGCACCCCGCAGTGCCCCTCGATGTTGGCGCAGTACTGCCGCCAGGACTCGTCGGGCCCGGTGCAGTTGACGCACCTGCCGCAGGGGTGGAAGGGCAGCCCGCACATGACGCGCGAGCCGTGGAAGTCGGTGGCTGCCGAGCCGGTGGCGACGACGGTGCCGGCGCCCTCGTGCGAGGCGGTCACGGGGAGCGGGGTGCCGAAGACGCCGTGCTGGATCATGCCGTCGGTGTGGCAGTAGGAGGCCGCGGCGATCTTGACGAGGAGATCGTGCGGGCCGAGCTGGGAAGGATCGGGCACGGGGATGGTGTTGATCTGGTAGGGCTGGTTGAATTCGACGACCTACACTCGTCAGCGTCTGCCTGGCAAATGGTGAGCAGAGTGTCTGCTATCGAGTTGGGCTTGCCTGAATGGCCCTCATTTGCTTGGGGAGATTTGCCATGGCCGTCTTGCTCGAGCGAGCTGCCAACCTTGAAGCCAACCTTGATGCCAACCTTGATACCGCGCTCTACAGGTTGCTACGAGGCGGTTACTATGATAGCCGCCGAGCGATATATCCTTTTTTTTTTCTGTATAGAATGGATTTCGATTAGAACTTTCGTCTTAGCAATGATTGGCCTACTAGGACGACTTTATTCTAAACATGCACTATCAATCTAAGCAAACTCACTATAGCACTCACTATAGCACAGGACAAATAGACTACTTATATATCGACGCGGTCTCGCGGCGATAAGCGGCCTTACGGCGTTAAGGCAATGGAAGGTTTCGGCTCCGGCGTTAGTGGGTTTGCGGGACACGTTTTGATATTACCACTGGAAATTGGGGGTTCAAAAAGAATATCAAAAAGGATACCAGATGCATGCTCGATTTGAAGCTTATTAGGCACCGCTCGCTGAATGACGGGAGGGGAAGTTCTAGGTGAGTTCAAGATGACGTCATTACAGCATCTCAAACCTCAGAATAGTACGTACCAGACCAAGACTAAATAGGAATTCCGGTGAAGAGAGAAGAGAAAAGTGTCGAGAGGAGAAAGGGGAACATAGGTTTTAACTGGAAACATGACTAGAATGGCAGAAGTCCATCAGCAAGAAAGAGTCGGCACAGAGTACCGCTGACTATACCTGGCACCCTCCTATCCTCAAGCTAACATGACCGGCCAGTTTTTCTTTACCTATATGTCTGTTCCTTTTCGTGCTGAATATTCGCTACTGTCACCGCCTATTGCTGCCAATTCTTCCTTTTCTCACAGGAGCTCTTCGGAGTCTCAGTTTGTTTTGATTTTTTTTATCATGATATCAAAATTGCTTCCCGCAACATGGGCCACTTCACTAGTGGCACGGGTGCAGACCGCCACCCTAGTTCAGCCCAGCACCGATGGAGAGATGCTGGGTGCCCTCGCCCTTGCGCACCTTTACGAAGCATCGGGGAACCCGCTGGATATGATCAGTGGTAGTCTCCAAGGGGCTGTATACTGCTCGGGGCTCTTCACCAACGGACCGTGGGGGATGGGCCATGGCGCTCTCCTCGCAACCGGACGAGCATTGGACGTATCTCTCCTCTCTACCAGTCAGTCTCAGTCAACCGATAATAATGCAACCGGATCTACGCCCTGTGGCACGAATTCCTTTGATGCGGCAATCTTGATTCTGGGTGTGACTCTGTCTATGGGATACTCTGGAATCAAGGGTACTATCGTGTACGCGTCGAAGTTAGTAATCGCATGCAAGCCGAATGAACGTTGAAATCTCTGGCTCAAACCTTTCAGCGAGTTCTTCTTGCAGTACGTTGGCATTATCCTCATCGAATAGCCAATTGTCGTCGTCATCAGTGGCTAGTAGTAGGTAGCCCAAGAAGCCCTCTTGAGTCGACGAGAACACGACCGAGCTCTAGTTCCAGTTCTCCGTAAGTCTCCCCAAGAAGCCAGAGTCTATCATCCAGATTATGTGTGATATCTCTGGGCGAGAGAGTAGGAGCCGACGCAACTTTTTACAGAATTCCGACCAGCACAAGCAGCAGTCAGGTCCTTTCGAGCTCGTCCAAAGAGTCATCATCTTTAGCAAGCCTCTACACCTCGATATCTCAAGCCTTGGTTTTCTTCGAATTTGTCTACGAGTAGCACAGCAATTTCACCTTCAAGTAATACGGTCCTTGCATGTGCGGCCTCGATCACCGACTGCCCTGCCCAGGACCAGTCAGCGTCAACCACAGTTGCACCCATTCCGTCGACTCCGAATTCCGCATATCTAAGTTCGCCTCCCTTCAGCACTCGGTCTTCATTATTTTCCAGAGTCTCATCGGCTAGCAGTCTGGCAAGCTCTGGATGGTCAATGATCTCTAACTCCAGTACCATGCCCGTGTCGTCTCTACCCAGTTCAACACAAAGCAGCTTCTCAAATTTGCAGGTGGCATCAATGCACACGTCAAGCTCGCATTTAGTTTCATCGCTTTGGTCTACGCAGCACGCCACAAGTTCATCATTCTTGCCAACATCACCAACTATAGTTCTGCCGAGGACACAGAGCCCCGTAACTTCTCAGGGATCCAAGAGCATTGTTTCACCCAGTAGCATATCGTTGAGGGGCTCGAGTATATCGACGATGGTGACCCAAATTCGGGCGTCCAGCAGCGTGGCAATACCTGAGGGTTCCAATACAACAACAGTTCGTCCATTCTCCCTTGCGTCCTCGCAGAAATCCAAAGGCGTCACGCCTTCTAGCTCTACGCCGGAGTCTTCTTCGACGGCCGAGGTGCAGACAGCGAGCATGAGTAATTTGATTAGCAGTATGGTGATATTGACGACCAGCACTCAGGTTCAGAGCAGTGCAGTCTCTCGAACTTCTATATATGTGAAAACCACTATCAGCAGCCGGCCACCAGCTTATTTGTCGGACCCAGCATCTCCTACCTTATTGACGTCTGTGACAAGCAGTATCATCTCGTCCACCACTCAGATCACTACCGAAAGCCCTTTTTCGAGTCTATTAGTACCGCCTTCCGAGCAGCTGTCAGTCAAGCCCTCGTCAGACCCACGCCCCAGCAACCCTCAAGGATTCATGACGGCTAGCAGCAGGAGCCTGGGTAGTATCATTGCTACGCCAAGCCCATCATCATCCACGAGCTTGTCGGAACTGAACTCGTCACCTCTTCGAAGTGCCACTCAGCATCTTTCGTCATCCGGATGGTCTTCTATCTCCGCCGCCCTCCTCATCGTCGGTGCCAATCACACCTTCCAGCGCACCAATCAGCGGCTCGACACCTGCAGATACATCACCTACCGCGATCACATCGGAGGAGAGCAACTCTTCCTCAAACGTCATGTCCTCGCCGCCTTCGAGTCTGGCCACTATCATGCAACCTGCCACGGATGCAACACATGCCAGCCTGACCACATCCTTTCCGGCACGATAGATACCACTTTGGACTCGCAAAGCACACCGATTGCTACCCCTGAAAGTCCCAGCCTGGCCACCAGCACGTTCTTCTCCACAATTCACATCGTGGAATATACGACCATCACCGTGGCTAAAGTGGGAACACCTCCGCCTCCGAGAGTGCTATCACCGAAGACGGTGACAGTCTGTCCGGCCTGCACCGACACCAGCATGCGTGAGCCCTCGGCTCTGGCGGGGCTCCGAACTCCATACTATGCACCTCACGCGACTACTGACGCTGCAGAAACTAGTCAGAACATGCCAGCAATCGATCCACAACGGAGCCATCTGCAAACAGTCCGACATCCAGCCTCATCGAAAGCGGTCCAGCCGCCACCTCGACCTCGGATAGTCTACCATTCACGATGGGGTCACCCACAACCGAGTCACCCACAGTCAGTCCGACTGCAACTGTCATCGAAAGCAGTTCGGCGTCAACCTAGAGTGCAGATTGTCCACCAATGACGAGTGGACGCTCTTCATTTCAGACTGCATCAGTCCCATCTGTAATGAGTCCAGATCTCAATAGTCTTATAGCCACAACTCCACTCGGGGCAAATTCCACGACGGCAACCAACGAGATATCTGGTGCTATAAGTGCATTACCTAGGTAGCATGCAGCTCTTTGACACATCTTTCAGGGATGTACATCTTCGTTCCCTTGTTAACTCTGCGGCCTTATCTTTGATGCGACTCCCGTGCCGGGCACGGGGCCTTGTTTGGGAGGGAGGGGGGAATTTTTTCTTCTTTTTTTTCTGTCTGTCTTTCCCTCTGTATGTGGCAATGAGCCGTTTTGGGCCAGAGTCTGTTTACGGCTGCAGGTGGCAACACGAGATAGGATTTAATGGCCCGGGGGTAAACAGGCAGTGTTTCTGTATAATATTCCTGTATACGCCTTCCCACAATGGAAAGTGTTGCGGGCAGGTAAATATAGAGTATTTCAAGTCTAGGCTGAGGCAATTGGTCGCAACAACCAAGGAGCGACCAAAATGGCATCTCGTTGTCGGGATTTCGAAAATCAAACGAGGGTGCCGACCACCTCCCCCCACCAGTGAGAGGGTCGCAATTGGTCGTAACTGGTCGCGAGATCCTGCTGCCCGAACGGACACCATGTAGCGGAGTCGCCGATTCATCGAAAGTTCTGCGACGAGAAGCAAAACGCCATACCGACTTCGATTCTGGGGCACATTCGGAAGAGGAGATAATGCCGCGGTGGTTGGTACAGGTTATGCAGGCGGCAATGCAAGTGATGTATGCATTGGGATGCCCACGCGACCGCCTCGTGTTGATGTCTCGCCTGCGGTCTGTCAGTCCTGCGAGTCAAGTGGGTACCTCAGTTTTCCCCCTTTTCATTTTCTGTTTTCATTTCAGGGCACGACCGCAGCATCCCATTCATGCAGCATGCAGGCGAATGCAATTCGAACGCAGACCGTTCTTTGGTTGACCGCTCCACCCTTCCACCGTCCCGGCTACCATCCGGCCGAACAGGTGTGATCCGACCAATCGCGGAGATTTAAGTTCGTCAGACTTGGTGAGATGGTGCGTGATGGAGCCCACAAGAATGGCTAAGCCCCGGGTGTTTCGGTCGATATACGGAATAGTCGTTCTCGGTATCGATTTACCATGACTTGCATGCCGACGAACCGAGCGAGCGGACGCGCAGGCTTCCCAATCGAGAGGGAGGGCAATTTGAGCAGAATGACAACACAATCATTCATATTCGCGATGTGCTCCAGGTGAGGGGCGGTCAAAGGTATATAATGTCTTTTGTGACCCCCTGGCATCCATCGCCAATGGTCGTCCCTTGTCCACAAGAGAGCCCCTGTTGGTGACGTTTGTTCTTGGTCCTTCGTTAATTTCAGAGCATGACCCAGATGTCTTCTCTACTCTCCCTCACTCTCGCGCCTGCGCTGGCCTTGGCTGCCTCTCTATATGCCCCAACAGACGCCGCTTGTCCACAGAGCACGCTCGTGAGATCTGCCAGCGGCATTTCCAGCTCAGAGGCGAGCTATATCGCCTCGCGCAAGGCGAATGCCGATGTGGCCCTGGAATCCTGGCTGTCGACCGCGCTTCCCGGGGTCGACACCTCGAGCTTGCCCACCATCGCTCTGTCCGTGTCAGGCGGCGGCTTCCGGTCTCTTCTCACCAGCGCGGGCGTGATCCAGGCCTTTGACGACAGGGACAGCAGCTCGAGCACCGCAGGACTATACCAGGCCTTCACCTACCATGCGGCTCTCTCCGGCGGTGCATGGCTGCTCAGTGCCCTCGCAGCGGGAAACTGGCCGACCATCTCCGAGTTGAAGAACAATGTTTGGCAGACGCAACTCGCTGCCGGAATATTGAACTCTGCCAATGCCACGACCATCGATGACTTTGAAGAGATCGCCGCGGACATTGTAGCGAAAGGCTCGGGCGGCTTCCCTGTGTCTCTAACGGATCCCTGGGGGAGAATGCTTTCGTACCAAGTGATGGATGGCGGCCAAGGCGCAGAAGCCGTCACCATGTCGGATCTCTTGAGCCTGTCCAACTTCACCTCCTACAACGTGCCCTTTCCCATCATGACCGCCTCGAAGATCACTTACTCGAGCGGGGAATGTGAGCCGACAGATAGCGAGGCCATCATCGAGTTCAACCCTTATGAATTTGGCTCGTGGTCAGATGACATCTCGGCATTTGTCCAGACCAAGTACCTCGGGAGCGAGATCACGGCCGGGGTGGCCTCGGATTGCGCCACGGGATTTGACAAGATCGACTGGGTCATGGGAGTCTCTTCCAACCTCTTGGAGGAGTTCGTCTGCAATTCCTCCCTAGGCGTCGATGTGACGGACTACTTCCCCGCATCCATCATCCAGATCGTCGAGACATACACCTCAACAGAAGAATACGGGTATTCCTTGGTATCAAACCCCTTCAAGGGCTTCAACTCCTCGACCGCCACCACGGAAAGCTCGGTCTACGCCCTCGACACCCTGCACATGGTGGACGGTGGCGCGCCGGATCGCAACGTTCCGATACTACCGCTTCTCGAGCCATCTCGCAACATCTCCGTTATCATTGTCAACGACAACTCCAACGATGTGGATGCTTACCCCGACGGCACCGCTCTCGTCACTGCTTGGGACGCAACGCAGACGGGTCGTCTGGCGGGGCGGTTCCCCACGGTCCCCGCCGCGGGCGAGTTCAGCACGTCAACGGCGCAGTTCTTCGGCTGTGATGAGCCGGACGCGGTGACGATTGTCTACCTGCCCAACTCGGACTGGACATATGCCTCGAACGTATCGACAATGCAGCTGCTGTTCAGTTCCACCCAGACGCAGAGTATGGTCTCCAACGGAAACGAAATCGCGACGCAGGGTGGTGATGACTCCTGGGCGGGATGTCTTGCGTGCGGTCTGATGCTGAAGGAGGTTGGTTCTGCAAATCTCCCGAGCGGATGTGAAACTTGCTTGGCACAGTATTGCTGGTATGCTTGAACGGATCGTTTTGGCGCGGACCTAGACACGTATGGCTGAGCATTAGACGAGAAATTGAAGGATAATTAGCGACTGAGTCAGTGCAAATAACAGCGCACCACCCATCTCTGGAAAATGAGATGATGATAACAATAACATCGATACCTACCACGTGGCTCCTAGCACATGTTTCCTCGATACATGCGCCTTAACAAGGCCCGGCGAGCCCGACTTGATGCGGGCTCAAGGCCTGCTCATGCTTAAGCGGGGTGACATTGGGTGACCAGGCCTGGACCAGTCCTCGACCAGGAACTGCCTGTTGAAGTAGGTGGTATCTATAGATCTCGGGCTGATGAAACGACTTTTCTTTGGATCCCTGTGCTCGACCCGGGAATAAGCGCAGGGTGAGGCTGAGAGACGTTGCATGCGACATGTGACAGTCGGACCACAGTTTTTCCGGACGAACCCTGTGGCGCTAAAGTGGATGCGCGCCCGAGCGATAGACCTTATGTAATCAATCTCTTATAAGACAGGGATGAGGCCGATATCATGAAGTGGGTCTGGTCACTCACCTGAGACGTCACGACGTGTTGTCCTTCACCTGCTCGCTTCACCTGCTCGGAGTATCTCTTCGCCCTTCCTGCCTCATACTCACTCGGGAACCCGGGAACCGGCACAAGAAGGCGAACATGAACGGCATAGGTCTCTCTGGCTTTGTTCCCCCCAAGTTTGTCCCGCCGAAAGATGCGGAAATAACCAAGGACATTCAATACTGTTCCCAGGGCCATGTCCGGCAACGACTTGATCTCTACCTCCCGAAGCCTGAGAACCGGCGAAGTGGCCGGATTCCTTTGATCGTGTACATTCATGGTACCTATTTTGCTCACGATCCCGGTAATCAGATCCCTGGGCTGACCAACGAATACCCCAGGCGGCGCGTTCATGTTCGGCTCCAAGGAGTCTCCTCTCATGCCCATCCGCCTGTTATCAAAGGGCTTCGCTATCGCTTCTCTGGACTACCGGCTGAGCGGCGATGCTATTTTCCCGGCGGCTTTGGAAGATTGCAAGTCTGCCGTGAGGTGGCTCAGGGTTCATGCCTCGGAATATAATCTTGACTCGGACCGTATAGTCGCCTGGGGAGAGTCGGCTGGGCATGTCCCCTCCCCCCCTGTGCCCTTCGCATCCGTTCATTCTTTCGCTGACTTAGCACAGTGCCCACCAAGCTTCTATGCTTGGAGTCACCTGCGCCAGCTCTAAAGGTGACGACTTCGACGTAGGTGATCATCTCGACACGTCGAGTGCCGTCTCCGGCGTTGTCGCCTACTACGGTCCGACCGACTTCCTCCAGATGGATGCCCAGGTGAGTGCAGCCGGGAGATCAGTCAATTTCATTCTCTCATACATCGATTCTAGGCCCCCAAGGACGGGAAGAGCCTCCCGCACGATCCAGACGACAGTCCGGAGTCAAAGTACATAGGCGGGACTATACAGGAGGTTCCGGATAAGGTGGCCAGGGCGAATCCTCTCGCATATGTGTCCGCAGAAGAAAAACCACCGCCGTTCTTCCTCGCGCATGGTACAGGTGCGACAATCTCACACTCAGCTTGTCCCAGATCACTCTTTCTGACCTGACTCAGATGACCATGTCGTACCCTACGGACAGAGCGTCATATTGGAAGAGGCATTGAAGCAGTCCGGGGCTCCTGTTCTTCTGCATGATGTCGTAGGCGCGGACCATGTTTTCATCGGCGCAACGAAGGAGCAGATGGCTGCGCTGGACGCTGCAACGGACGAGTTCCTTGTTTCCATCTTTGGCTGATCGATGACTGGAGTCGAGCGATTCATTTATCCATGACAACGAGTCGATCTGACGGAATGAATGAGTCTGTTCCTGACAAGGTTCTGTCAGTGGAATATCTCAACGCTGTTATAAAAGAATTCGACTTATTGGAACACAGACGGGTATTTGTCTGTTGCCATAGGACGACAGACGTCTCTGGTTTACAACTAACTGATGATCCTCCAGAGGCCCGAGGGTCGTCCCAACTCTCGGGCCCGACATCGCATCCCGGAATCCTGGAGAGGGCCGAGAGGCGGCTGGAAGGTGGGATAGAGTTTTTGAGAGCGACACTTTGAGACGAGACGAAAACGCTTGGCACCGCAAGTTAAGCTTAAATTTCCAGAGCCGCATGAACAAGTGCATTTCTCCAACAGAACCGTCTTGGGCCTACCGGATATGCCTGGCCTGTCCTTGTCATTCTACGACTGACATCCTCGTTGAGTATCAATCCGGGCTGAAAGACTTGTTCATCTTAAACGTGCCGTGCGGATCCAAGTGCTACCAAGTAGTTCAGATCATCCGGGTGCCGATACTCTTTGACAAGCCAAACCATTGCAACAGCCAAGACAAGGCTCAATTCGTTAGATCAGATCTGCCACCCTTCGTCCGAAGCTGATCTGTAGACGTGATGGGTTGACATCTTCTGCTGTCAAAGTCTGCCGTCAACTTTTCTCTCCCCCTCCACAGTTTCTGCATTCGCCTGCAGCAACGGTTCTGCTGTTAACCAGATTTCCATTCCTTTGCCCTGGGGGCTTACGTTCATTAGTTTTGCGGGGCAAGCCTTTCTCACAGTCATTTTCGTTCCTTTCGAGATACTATAATTCCTAAACCTTACGATGCGCGTTTCATTCATTGCAGGGCTGCTTTCCCTCTCCACCACAGTCCGCGCCGTCAACTCTCTAGGTAAACCATCAGCCTCAGCTCTAGATACACACGTACTTCCGTCCCGGCTGACACATAGAATAGTTGACCTGGGCTATGCCAAGTATCAAGGCACAACCCTCGGTAACGGGGTGAACCAGTGGCTAAGTCTACGCTTCGCTGCGCCCTCTGTCCCGCCTCTTCGCTTCAGTGCTGCACAGCCGCCGCTGCCCGAGCCGGAAATTCAGAATGCGACAGAAGAGGGTGCCATCTGCGTGTCGGCCAACAATCCCGAGGGCTTTCAGTTCGACTCGCCCCGCCAGTTCATGGCGGAGGACTGCCTCTTCGCGGCTGTCTACGCGCCGGCCAACGCGACGGAGACGTCGAATCTGCCCATCATGCTATTCGTCTCGGGCGGAGGGTTCACGTCGATGTCGAACGCGAATTTCAACGGTACTGGCCTCGTCGAAGCGAGTGGGATGAATATGATCGTGGTTCGTGCCAACTACCGGGTTGGAATCTTGGGCTTCATTGCTGGGACTATGATCGATGCCGACGCGAACGGCGCAGAGTCCAATAATGGGCTTAAGGATATGGTCGCCGCCGCTCGCTGGATCCAGCAGCACGCTACCAAGTTCGGTGGCAACCCGAACCATATCGTGATCAACGGCGACTCATCAGGTGCGAACGCCATCGACGAGCTCCTGGCCGCCAACAACGGTGTCGGCTTCCCCGACCTTTTCGTCGGCGCCATCGCCGAGAGCACCGGCTGGGGCTCCGAAGGTCATACTGTAGACAGAGACGAAGCATTGACCAACAACCTTAAAGCGACCGGCTGTGACACGGCGGCGGACCCGATCGACTGCTTGCGGAATATGCCGATCGACGAGTTGCAATCGCGCACTACCAAGGACGGCTTTGGCCCGACTGTTGACGGAACCTTGATTGTCGCGCCGCACTACCAGATGTACGAGCAGGGCCGCTTCCAGAATATCCCGGTCATCTACGGCTACACCTCCGACGAGGCCACGCCCGACTTCATCTCGAACCAAACCATCAACACGACTGAGGAGTTGATAGCCGATATCCAGGGCGACGTGGGCGAGTCGATGACGGACGAGGAGATGGCCAGTGTGATGGCAGCATACCCCGAGAGCCTTAACAGCGTCTCGCTTTTCGGCCGGGATGTGTCCGCGCGCGACGCCTCGCTGCGCGAGGGCTCGGGCCAAGAGTGGCAGCGCGATGCGGCCATCCAGACGGAGTTGAAGCAGCACTGTGTGGGCTCCTTCTTTTCAGACATGTTCGCGGCGGCGGGCCAGACACAAAATTATGCGTATCGATATAATGTCCTGGATGAGACGCCTGGTGGCAACGCCGATAAGGGCCTCTTCTCGCCGCACACGAGCGAGTTGTACGCCGTATGGGGGAAGAACAACACCGATGGTGGCGACCCAGGCTGTCTGGGACTTGACGCGGCGGATCCGCTGTCGTGTGCGAGCGGAGCGCAAATCACGCAGGCGTACTGGATCTCCTTCGTGCGCACGCTCAACCCCAACACACATCGCCTTGCTGGCTCGCCCGAGTGGTCGGCATGGTCGGTGACAACGCCGAACCGGATCGCATTGGACAACGCCGGCGCGACCATGGAGCAGATGGGCGCGGCGATTGGCGAGGTGCCGCTCGAGGGCATGAACCAGCGGCAGAGGTGCCTTTCGTTGATGACCAACTTCTCCAAGAGGATCAATCTTGGCCTGGGCGCGGATCAAACGTTGCCTGCGTTCGCGAACGGGACACGGACGGATCCCACGCTGGTGGCACTGCAAAATACGCCAACGACGCCGCAGGTTTCCGCTTTGAATGGTTCGGCTGTGAATGGTTCAGGCACGGCGCCCGTATCGAATGGTGCAGGTATTGCTCCCAGCATCAACATGACATCTTACGAAGGATCTGGGTCGGCACCAGCGCCAGCGCCAACGCCAGCACCAGCACCAGCGCCAGCGCCAGAGCCAGAGCCGGAGCCAGAGCCGGAGCCGGAGCCAGAGCCGGCGCCAGCGCCAGAGCCAGAGCCCGAGCCCGAGCCCGAGCCCGAGCCAGAGCCAGAGCCAGAGCCAGCACCAGAGCCAGCACCAGAGCCAGCACCAGAGCCAGCACCAGAGCCAGCACCAGACCCAGACCCAGCGCCGGATAGAACCAATTCTCCCAACACGGGAAGCGCCGTGACCATGTCACCGAATATTGCGCTTGGGGCAATAGGGTCGCCATTCAACACCTCAACGACCTTAGTTAGCCCGTCGAATGCACCCGCCCAGGTCGTGGCGGTGGCAGGTGCTTCCATGCCCACACCCTGGGCAATGTCACTCGCAGCGGTGATTCTGGGAACCGTACTTGTGGTCATGTCATGATGGAGTTTTGGATTTGGGTAGTGACAGCAACTGCTTTTTTTTTATAGACCTCTGCATTCCGCGCCGTGATTCTATATTGCTATGCAGTCAAGCCAAGTCTCATATGGTGTAATACAAGTCCTTCCACCTAGCGAGTCCTGTATCCCTCGCGTGCCTCTTTTGATTCTTCAGTCTCAACTTCAGTTCCTTAGAAGGTGGTCTGCAGCTTGGGATAGTTCTTGGCCTGGGCGTCGAGGTCTGCGAAGATGGCCTCAGACGCATCCTTCCCGAGGTGTTCCATCCGTTCCGTGTCCTCGTCCTCCAGCTTCTCCATCTCCTCAATAGGCTTCTCTTTGTCCTTGGACTTCTCATCTCTGTCGTCAGGCAGCAACGCCTTGTCTAGTCCAGATGACTCGCCGACAAGGAGGAATTGAGCGTTGGGGATGAGGTGCTTGGGCAGGGTTCCCATCCATCGCAGAGAGCGGAACTCGTCGAGGATCTGGAAGTGAGTGTCGATCAGGTATCCAGCGAGGAATTGGAGGGAAGAAGTGTGCACATACCTCTTTGGAGAACTCTGGCCCCTCTGGCAGCTGAGTGTTTTGAGGCGCGGAATACTGCGGGTTGCGAGTGCTGATGATCCAGCTACCCTTCTCCTTGAGACCGATCTCTGTCTGGACCTCACCAAGCTTCTCAGTTAGAGTGAGCATGTACACCAGGTGGCTCTCTCGTCCCGTAGTAGTGATGGCGTAGACGCCCTCGCCGATGGGTGTCGCTGCGGGGCTGTGCCTCACCCCGGCGGTCTTGGTGTCGTAGTCATTGGCGGCAAGAAAGTCGCCCTTGAGCTTGTCAAACGAGGCATTGGTCTTCTCGACAAAGGCGATCCATCGATCTCGCCCGGACTGGGGCAGCACCTTCTTCGGGATGGCGATCAGGCGGCAGTTGCCTGCGTCTCCGATGGGGCCATCGCCAAGCTTGGCGTCCTTGGGGATGGGTCGGAGAACCATGTAGCTACGCGCGACGTCGCTGATTCTCTCTGGGTGGTCGATGCCAACGCGACCGCGGAAGAAAAAATACACGATGCCCTTCTCGAGGATGCTGGATGGGGCAGAGCCGGCACGGCCGTGGGGCTCGACGGCGCTGTCTTCTTTGTTGCCGTCGGATCTGGACTGATCCTCCTGGGTCTTCATCCCGCCCTCCTCGCCGCCGTCAGTCTTGGCCTCATGCTTCTCTTCCTTCTGCTTGATGTGTCTATCATAGTGCAGGAGGGGGGGCGAAGTCAGCCAAGAGGAGCACGGGCAAGTTTGAGGTGGAGTGTGAGAAAAGATGCAAGAAGGCATTCGACTCACCCGTCCAGAGCGTTGTCCAAAGTGGTCTGCTTCATTTCCTTCTCACCGCCGCGACCGCCTTCCTTCTCTTCTTTTTCCGCACCCTCCCTGCCCCTCTCCTCCTTCTTCTGAGCCTTGGCCGGAGGCGAGGATGCTGACTCGTCGAGCTGGTGCTTGGTGCCACCGGGGGCACCGGCCTTGCCAACGCCTGTCTGTGTCATGATGTTTGAGAAGGTGAAATAATGACGAGATGTTGTCTTGTTGTAGGTATTGCGGAATATGATCCGTCTGTTTGAGGGTTCGAGGTGCGGTGAGGTGGGAATCTTGGCAGCACACAGCGTACAATTTGAACTTGGACGACAATTGAAGAACCTTAGTTATGGGAGACGCGTCCGTGAACATTTCGCGTGGTTCCAGGAGGGTTTGTTCCTGGATGGTGTCTCAATGACCTTGTGAGTAGGGACCTGACGTACCTGACATACCTGACGTCGTCGAGAACCCCCCTGGCCCCGGATCCCTGTTGACTAGTGGCCGAGTTGGTGGTGATGCTTGTACATGTAGGTACGTACCGCGTACTATGCAGCGCCCGTCTTGGTGTTTAGCCTACCTAGGTAGTAGATCAAGGTCCCTGGCCCTGGTCCACCAAAGGAGATATTTGGTTGTGCTGTAGCGACTCAAGCATCCATGATAGTGCTTGGTATTAAGTAGGCAACCATTGGATGCACTGCTACTTTGTATGTACCTAAGGTCGCAAGTACCTCCTCCCTCGTCTGCTTACCTCCTCACCTCACCTCCTCACCTCACCCGTCGTTCGACGGCAGTATTCCAATTTGACTCTTGAGGCAGCATGCTCGTTACCTGCTGCCAACACGATGTTAACACCTGAACATCTCAACATGATCTACCGGGTCAATAAATATCTGCACATCTGGATTTATTTGATATCATAGCTGCGTTAGTACTTGGTCGTTGGCTCTCCTGTTCAAAAATCGTCGTGGTTCCTGAATCCTGCTCATGCGCCACAGCCTTCCTACACAAGTACGGGCAGTCCGGCCAAACTACCAAGACGTACAGAGGTGGTAACCGAACGGACTGATGGACAAGCGATCTGACTGGTCTAGTGGGCACTCTGAACTGCCTGACTGACCCGACAGATAGTCCAACCAGGAATACTAAATATGAGAATCTGCCCGGTATATCATATGTGGGTCTAAAAAACACTACACGGTAAAGTTATGGGTCTTGGAATCCGAGGACCTGGACTGTCAGATACAGTGGATCTGAAAAATGAAAATAAAGATCCATAAGTGGGTCTGGAGGATTCAGCGTCGACCTGACTAGGCTGCCCAGTCCGCCAGTTTCTTTGTCGACTGATGGACCAGTCTGAAAGGCGCTATAAGACTGGCATTCTCGTCTGGTACCAGCGCAGACCCGCCCGGCACTGCTGGGACTTTGATCATACGGACCACCTTAGAACCGACGAGGAGCATCTCACCTCACTCTCCACGACGGCAAGGCACCACCGTAACCAGGTCTCCGGCCACGTGCTCTCTCGCGGTAGACTCTCACCCGCTTCGCACTAGCATCTGGGGAAGTTTTGCACGGGGATCGCGTGGAGCTTTGCAGCGCGGCATCATGACCCGACTCAGGTGCTCCTCGCGCGTGAAGCTGGTACCGACCAGTAAGCACTGCAGCCGTAAGAAACGCCAGGGGTCGGGTAGACTATGCTATGTTACTATCCCCGAAGTGCCTTCAAAGTTTTTACCGAGATTAGTAGACATCACAACTCCGATCTGCCCCTTCACCCTCAACGGCTTTGTTCTTGACCACTGCCTCACGCATAGCACGCCGATCACATTATCTTAACCTTTAAAATTGCTTGTTCCTGCATTTGAATTACTCCACTACATACGAAGCTCGCATGTTGTCCTCTAATCCGTCAACGAGTCACCGGATCTTGCCACCCCTGACTCTCACTCCACAACACCAGCGGGACATGGCCCGATCCTCTAATGATGGACTCGGGTCTCGCCTTTTCACCGTCAGGCAGGCTCCAGGAGCAGGAAGGGGTGCCTTTGCAACTCAAGACATATTATCCGTCGGAACAGTCATCCATGCTGCTGACGACTTGACGGCACACGTGCTTTTGCGAGAATATCGTGGGGAGGTTTGCTGGGAATGTTTCGCATACAACCGTGGCAAAAAGCTACCGATAAGAGATACCATTTACGGCTTTACGTTTTGCTCAGAAGCATGTGGGGCAAGTCTGAAGCAGAGATTCGACGATGTATGTCTGCAAGCGTGGTCCGTCATTGAGAAAGCGTCCAAGTCGAAGAAAAGGAGAGAGGAAAGCCACACCGGAGATGACGCCGATTCCAAGCCCACGGCCTCAATGGTCGATGCAGCTTGGAGCATTGCAGAGAACATGTCCATTTCGGTATTAAAAGCCCGAACCGGAACTGGGGCGTCCGCGGCTACCAAAGGGAACAAGAGAGCATTGCAGCAAGCTCTGTCCGACGTCCCGCCCCTCGACATTCTCAACTTCCAAGTACACACAATCCTGACAAGGTATAAGTCCCTCGATATATGGTCCTCCATTCTGTCACTCGCCGACGAACCTTGTCCGTATAACTCAGCCCAGGAACTCGCGGACCACATCAGATCCTTCCTATATCTCGCCGCCTCTCTACCCGCAGATCTACTTCCGCTTGTCACGCCAGACACTCTTCGCACAATCAAGTCTCGCGAGGTGCACAACAGCTTCGGCATACGATCACTGGAAGACGAGGGATCTGAGTTCTTTGGGTACGGTGTGTGGCCTTCCGCCAGTTATTTCAACCATAGCTGCCTTCCAAATGTTCAAAGGCGCAGGGTCGGAAGGACCTGGGTTTTTGAAACGAGGACAGCTATCGTCGCAGGCAGCGAGCTCTACATCTCGTACCTGAACGGGGAGGAGGAGGCCTTGAGCACGGAGGAGCGGAAGACCAGACTCGGGAAAACTTGGGGGTTTGAATGCATGTGTGACCGGTGCCGATCGGGATGACCGAGTAAAGACTCATTGGGGCTGAGGTTATAGAAAATCGCCGTAGAGTAGTGTTATGATTTCAAATCCCTCTGCCCTGCCCGGAAAACAAGAAAATTTCGATGCCTGGGTTTCCTTGCCGATTTATCTCACGCTTCCAGCCAACCTTCGCTTACGGATCACCAACGTCCGCATTTTTAAATGGCCAGTGAATAGTTCACGGAGGCTCATTTTTGTCGAAGCAGGCAGTCGTCTATGCCTCGAACCCAGCCGTCTCTTTTCCGTGCCTCATGCCAAACTGCTCCTCAGTGGAAATCTTATAGGACTTGAATTTCCTAGCCGGAACTCCCTTGGCTGTCATGTACTTCAGTTCTGGGTTCATGTCGTCGGACATGTGCTTCAGACATCACTTACCAAAAAGAATATCAATCTCTTCAAAACTCCGACCCTTGGTCTCTGGGAAACGGAAAAAGCTCCAGATGCTAATGATGATGATGAGACCCGCGCTGATCCAGGCAGACTTGCCTTTCAGATTTGCAGCCGTGGGGTTGATGAGATACGGCGACACGCATGAAGAAACGAGGTTGGCAAGGTTGAAAGCATTCCGTGATAGTGATAAGGTCTGAGATACCGTGTCAGTCGCACACGCATTTCGATCATGAAACGGTTTGGTTTACCTTCTGACGGAGTCTGACGGAGCCAACTTCGCCGCATAAAACAAACGGGATAGGGCCACAAGAGATGCCGTAGGCGAAGAATCTGACAAGTACCAAAACACCTTGTGGCCAAACAACGGCGGGGGTCTGGTTCGGGACAAGAGATAGGATGCCTATGCACAGAATGGGCACAAACATGCCGCCAAGGCCCGCAAGCCATAGTGTTCGTCTCCCGATTCCCTGCAAGATGCCCATGCTGAGAATTGTGGCAACACCGGCTATCGCATATTGTCCGATAGTCAGATCGAACGAGTCAGTATCCGGGAGGCCCCTAAGTACAATTTAAAATAAGCACGAAGCCAGTTCAGCACAGGCACAAGGTCGTCAACAACGACTTACGCGACTTCGAAAAAGTATGTGCCGGAAGCGAGAGCGAATTGGGTCCAAATTTGACTTGACCAAACAACACACGCAATCTCGGTCCTTCGCAGGTCGGTGCCTTTGAAGCAGTCCCAGATTGATGAACCAAGTTCGAGCTGCCGTTCGACCATCACCGTGTGCTGGATCAAGGAAAGCGTCTCTCGGTTGTCGACATCACCGTTTGAGAGGCGTTCAAGGGCACCAAGAGCCTCAATATGGCGGCCTCTGCGCACCAAGAACCACGGTGATTCAGGAGCAAAGAAGAGCTAAAGGCATAGAGATGAGCCATCCGTAGAGTCCCTGGAGACATAGAAGTACTTACACAGATGAACAGCGGCATTGGCCAGATCCACTTGATGTGTAGAACGCTACTATCAGCTCTCTCGATATACAGCATACCCGTCTGAGTCACGACCGAAACATGCCCTGCACAGAATCTCAAAAATATCGACATACCTGAACCGCATAGGGAACCCTCCAGGCCCACTGAGTTTGATTGTTTACAAATGCCCTTAAAATGCCTGATCCCAGAATGTGACCGAACACCCAGCAGAGGTTGATATATGTTGGTCCGTAGTGACGCAACGCCAATGGCACAACTTCGATGCAATAGGCGGCTAAGATCTGTCAAATGAATTGTTATTGCATAAGATGAATAGCAGAATGTCTTACGAGCAATGGTATTGATTGTGCCCAAGGGAAAGCCAAGTAAAAGCTCGCCGATGAGGAGCATAACAGCCGATTTGGCGCAAAACAAGATCGCAATGAACCCGGCAACAAATACCAGGGCTATCTGAACAAGAATCACATCTTTAATTGAAAACGTTAGTGTGCTCATCCAGGAGCCCCGGGAGCCCATGAGGTGTCAAAGCTTACTTCCATAACGGTCGACGAGAACCCCGTTGGCAAAGATGCCAATGATGAGACCAACATTTTGAACAAGTGCTGTAATAAATCGTTTAGCACAACAGCACAACCCGTAAAGAAGCATGTGGAAAGCAAGCGGAAGAGGGCGACGTAAGGCTGCGTCCTACTCAAAGCTGACTGCCAGGGTGCCGAAACCTGATAGGACCCGTCCCCAGTATCAAAGCCGAATGTCCGTTGGAAAGCCGGCAGGGCGTAGAATGAGCCGATCAAAATCTGATCGTATGACTCCATGATAATCGTCTTTAAGTATGGAGGTAGTTCGTCAGCTTCACTAGGGCATGATCTGTGGCGCTCCACACCACGTAGAGTTTGATGCTTGCGTGGAAGTTTTCACCTACCATGCCCATAATAACGCTCCAGAATAGTGCCATCCTATAATTTTTGAACGCTTCAGAGAGCTTCATGCGATGCTCGTTGACAGATGCACGATACGCCTCCGCCATCTGGTTCGGAGTCATATTCGCGAGGACAGCTTCATGCTGGGCTCGCCTCGGGTAATCGCTCCGCGTAGACAGAATTCCGGAGACAACGTCGACATTACTATCCATTTTACCTGCCGTTTTCTCCTCGGGAGTCATGATCGTAATTTTAGGATTATGAGTCTGGCGTGAATCGCATCCTACTTTTTTGAGCACCCCGCTCTGGGCTCGGCATGGGAGAGGTTTATCAGACAGGGCAACCCAACGCTCCCACCTAACCACATGTGATTAGCTCATACATCCTTCGTATGGCATCATTTTGTTCCCCTATACTATTCCCGTAGGCAGAGCATTCCTTAGGTACCTAGGTATTGAAAAGTCATATTCATTACAGCGATAGGTGCATACTATACACATGTCGCAAAAGTGATCACCAGTGCGTTGCACTAGCTAGTACCTTATATTTCACTATATATACCCTAGTTTATTTAAAGGGTTCAAATAAACTTGCTGAAAATAGATAATAAGTTAAACTAGCGACCTTGCAGTATCATCGGAGGTGCCGAAAACGTAGGCTTAGGTAAGCGCAGTACTGGCTAGTGCTAAATACCTCTTAACGGAATAAAAGCTAATGCTTTCTAAATCAACTAAGGGCCTATAACTATTGCAAAAGTAATCACTAGTGCATTGCACTAGCTAGTACCTTATAATCTAGTACCTTATATTTCGGTATAACATGTGAATTCCTGATGCAGCAAGGATTAAAGGGTTAAAATAGCAACTTTCTTAAACTGTTCCGAGATAAGAAAGCTGCACTAAGGTCATATTGAAAAAGATATTGATCTTACCTAGAGGTAAATGTAGATAGTCCTGCAATCTTATGCTTCTTTAAATTTCAAGACTAGGCATACTTTACAGAGCAGGATGGGACGGTAGAACTGACGACTGATTTGAATTGGAAAACAGTCTAGGGTTTCATTTGCCTTTGCAAGAAGCTTTAATAACTCGACCAAGAGACCAATTATATAAGAAAAGACATATCTGTCTATTATTAGAATTGAAGCCACACATAGTCCAACTACCACTATGTTATTGCATTTGTCCACATTTAGGAGCCCTTGCCAAGGTCTGCACCAGAGTGCGTGCAATAGTAGTTCCACTCATCACCACCAAGGTGGCTTGCAGGCGAGTTGCAAACCAAGACGTCACCTCGGAAGCTCTATAAAACGGAGTCAGTCGGAGAAGATGACTTAGGGATTCTTTCTCAGGATTTCAACTCACAGTAGAGCAATCCGGGCAAGTGTCCCACTGGTTCGTACCCGTGTTGCGCAGCTTGTACTTGCCGCAGGCTATCTTCGTTGCATCGTTGTTCTATGCATCTGTCAGCAGTGTTCCTGTCTATTCCCGTCGGGTGTCCCTGTATATTGGATGTCGTACCTCCTCAACAACCTCATTGAGACCATCAAGGGATTTGTCTGCACACCATGCGTACCCGTGCAAGTCGGCGACGGCGCTGTTGAGTGTCAGTAGGCACCATTTACAGACTTTTGGTATAAAGAATTGCTGACGAACCTAGTGGCGCAAGCAATAGCAGCAATGACAACAGCAGAGAACTGCATTTTGCTTAAATTATTGAACTTTAGTCTTGGTGAAGGAAAAGTGTTATAGAGTCGTGTAAAGAGTAGCAGAATAAGACAAGAATCTATTGAAGCGTAGATGAGGAGGCTGGTGAAGCGGTAGTGAGATCCAACTGAGCTGATGGGAAGTGTCGCCCTTTTATCCTTATAGAGCACTCCTTCTCAGACCCTTCCATTGTCTGAAAAGGAGTATCTGTTCACAAATGTTGTTCTGGAGCTCGTTTAACCGATATCGCTGCTAAGAAGTGCCAAGACGAGGCTAGCTCGCTTCGTGAGCTCGTTTAACTGACTAACTGACATTAATAGGAAGAGGTGCCAAGACCCAAGCCGTAAAGCGTGAGCTGCATGAGTCGGGACGAACATATGATAGTCAAGTCATCAGATTTAAAGGGATGAAGACTGAAGAATATTATGCTAGTCTATTTGAACGATTAAAGCAAACATATGCTGCATATCTTTGACAAGTTGAAAATGTAGATAAATCCGTACAGGGTGCTCATGAAAGAAACTGCTTGCATGAGCGATCGAGCAATTTAAGACGATATTCACCTGTAATTTGATACAGTCTACTACCTACCAAGGTACCCGACTAGATTCTGGTGAGGCTCAAGCTCAGGCAGGCGCCAAAGTCCAAAGATTGTAGCATCTCTACCCGACGGAGCGCCTCCTTCTGGGAAGCGAGCTGTTCCTGTAAGCGGCCTCGGGTAATGCGCGCTAGCGTTAGTAGGCCGATCAATTCATCAACGTGGGTGGGTTAGCTGGAAAATCATCACGAGTCAACCTAAAATAGGATCCGCAACGGGCCAGCCGATACCATTTCCATAGAAGCTATCCAAGCAAAAAAAGCCCCAGCTCAATTACCATGTGACCGATTTTAAATAGCATCAGAGTCATGGCGATGTTTCTACAAAAGGGAGTTGCCAAAAGTTGATACGGGTACAGGTTGATGTTACTAGCCGATATAGGACTTGAGGTCCAGCAAGGGCCCGGGGGGGGGGGGAGAACCACATCCATGAACGATGACAGCAATATCCGAAGAGGATGTATAAAGTTGACCAAATCCCACTGAAGGCTAAGTCTTATTCAGAACAGTCCATCACTACAGTTCCAACCCAACTTCATCTTCTCTGAAATATCAAAGTCTTCAATTTGGTCAATATTTACTCGTCATCAACATGCAGTTCAAGGCTATCATTCTCACACTTTTCGCCGCCACTGGGTAAGACTCACTGCAGGTGTTGGGCAGCAGTCTGCGTCTCTACAGTAGTGCTAACTATTGATCTTGGTTCTCAGCGCGCTGGCTGATTTACACACCTGGGTGTACTGCACCAGCAACATCCAGCCTGTTGGCAACGACAACTCGTGCTCTGGCCTCAAGAGGGACCTCGTTCATACCTCGCCGGCGCCATCGCTTGCAAAGCGCTTGGTTGGTGATGTAAGTCGACTGCTAGCGATTAGACCCCACCCTACGCATTACATTTGTACACGGCCAGCCTGTTTGACGCACGCGCTGGGAAGACGGCAACTTCTGGCTTGATGCACTAATAACTGCCGCTGTATAGAACCTTGCAGCCACCAAAAAAGCGTGTGCGGCATACAAAGCCCGTAACACTGGTACGAACCAGTGGGATACATGCCCGGACTGCAAAATCGTAAGTTGCATTATCTTCAGACAGACCGTGTCACCTGGTCACATACTGTGGAGATCTTACTAAAACAATGGAAAAAATAGGTGAAGTTCAAAACGCCTGACTCCGACTATTGTATCTCGGGGTGCGGCTCGGCAGGCAACCATATCGGTGGCGATGAATTCAACTATTACTGCAAGCAGGCCGGAGCTGATGGTTCCCACGCTGATACTTAATGTATTATGCTATTAGGTGTGTACATAAGTGGTCAGCAGGATTTTTATCCCTAATAGGATTTCTAAAACTCAGCTTTAATTTTCATGTAAATAGCCTGATAATATACTATATGCTATTTATTCAACCACTTAAAATCGCCTAGACTTCATTGAAATTCCTCGCTATATTAGGAAGCTAGCTATAAATACGTTAACCTAGACGACTATTAGTCTCTTATATCTAGCTGCAACAGTATAATAAATCAGCTTATTCTTAACCCTAAAAAGCTTCTAGACTAAAACTTAGCAATAATAGACTAGATCTATAATATAGGGGTAAATCTCTTAATCTATAGTAGTGCTAGTACTAAAACTAATACTAAATATCCAGCTAGTATAAGCTTTAAAAGTATTAATGCAAAATCTTCAGCAGTATTAAGGATCGACTATAAGCTTCTCTAATTATAATAATTATTTAAGGCCGCTCTTAAATATAGTGTAAAATATTAAATATAATAAAATATTTATCTTTAATAACTCGACTAATAAGTATAAGACGTATATAAGACAGGAAAACTTGTAGTAACTACGAAAATAGAATGTATTCTAATAAAGTCGATCTATACGGATATAGATATATAATTTTAAATATAGCTAAGTAGGTATTATATTTAAAGTTATATTAACAGCCTAACAAACAATGACTACTTGTATTAACGATATTTATCTCTTAGCTAAGCATATCTTAAGCCGTTAGTATTATAGGTTATTTATCTATTATAGCTATTTGCATATATTAGAAATCGGTTTCCCTGCTGTATGAAAAGATCGAAGATCCCTGAATCAAGTCAGAGACATCCCACTTATTTACAATTCTCCATAATTGCAAAGACACTAATACCAAAAGGTGAAAATTAAGACTCTTCCTTCCCCATCAGACCAAGATGTCTAGCCACATTGCGTGCAAGACCAGCGAAAGTGGTAGTGGGGTCCGACAAGGTCGTGACGCTTATTTGCAAACCAAATTCGCCGAACAACCATCTCTGTATCTCCACTCCAATCATCGAGTCGACTCCGTGGTTGGCCACAGACAGCCCCTGAAGCTGGAACGTCTCTGGCTCCAATCCTAGGATTCGGGCGGAACGCTTCACTATGTGCAAGCCCAGAGCCGCTAGTATTTCTTCTTGTGACAAAACTTCCAAGCTCGACAGGAAAGAGCCCTCAGAGCCTTGTCCGTTGGCACTGCCGCTCTTCTCTTTTCGTTTGGCCTCAAGCGACGTCCGCACCGAGGCCATTCGCGCGTCTCGGTACCAGAAAGAATCGGTAAGTTCCACCCCATCGTCCTCCATCGCTTGGAGCATTGCGTCGGGCTCCAGGCCGACGATCAGCTGGACATCGCCAATACGCACGGGCGTGCTGGGATCGGAAGAAGGCTGGCCGTGAATAATGGCAGCCTCGAAAGCAGCGAGCATCTCCTTCTCGTTGATGCCAAAGGGCATTTTCCGCGCCAGGCTTGCGGCCACGGCAGCGTTTTCGGCCACGACTCCGACGTCCTCGACCATAGGCAGCGCAATGGAACAGGCAGCAAGACCTCGGCGGCGACGGCGCAGAGCCAAGAAGTCCAAATAGCTGTTGGCAGCACAGTAATTGGCCTGTCCCGGGTTGCCGAGCACGGCGGAGATGCTGCTGGTCATCAGGAAGAAATCGAGTGGTGTATTTGCGAGCGCCCTGTCAAGGGCGATGGCTCCATGCATCTTTGGCAACAATGCTGCTTGATAATCTGAGAAGGGCATGTTCTCATACAGGCCATCGCGCAGCACCATGGCGGCGTGGACCACCCCTCGGATAGGTAACTTGGACTCGATGTTCTGCACCACATCGGAGACTGCGTTCTCATCGCTTGCGTCCACGCTGAATATCTGAACATTGGCGCCTGTCGCTGAAATCCTATCCACTACGTCGATGGCTTCGGGCTTCGTCGCCCCCGATCGCGACAGGAAAACGAAGTTCTTGCAGCCTCTTTCCAGCATCCAGGTGGTGAGGCTGCGCCCGAGACCACCGAGGCAGCCAACGAGTAGGTAGGCGCTATCCGGTTCGAAACTTACTTGCTGGTCCAAGGAGTAGCGTGACTGAATTCCGCGTGGAGAAGTCAGAATAAACTCATAATGGTATAATTGGGAAATTCAATGGCTCCTGGGGGTCTCTTACCTTGATATTACTCTGGTCATCAACGACCTTGGTCTCGCAGACTGTATCTGTCGAGATGGATTCGCCGCAGGGTTCCTCTCGCTGACCATAGAAAAGATGGTTCAGCCCCTCATTCGGCTCCAAGCGTGGAACAAACACTCGTGAATTCTTATCCAGCCAGAATTCGACATCTTGCTGATCAATTAATCGCCCATTAATAGCCTGGAGAGCTGATAGATGGTATTGGACCAAAGCCGCAACCACATCATTGGAGATCTCTTCGTCCGCGTCAATAAGACAGACTCTTCTATCGGAACTCTCAGATCTGAGTGCACGAAGGAAGCCCTGAGCAAGGCCACTGTTGACAGATTCGCCTTGGTTGGCCCCCCGTGTCACCCAGACGATAGGTTTGCCCGAACTCAACAGTACTTGTCGGAGGGATGTCCAGCTGTCATCGGTTGCACACCCCAGAACAGATCCATCCGAGTCGTCGATGATAAGGCTGTCGAAATCCCCTATCAGACCTTTGGATGAGGTATTGCCCAGGATGGATATCGGAGTGACCCCGAGAGAGCTCCAGAGGGCAGATCGCTCTCGATCATTGTGTGGAAGCAGGACGACGGCTTTCTGTTCTGAACTGTTGCTAATGCACTGGCCTTCTCTCAAATATTCTTGAGCATGGTTAGCCTGCTCCCAAGCCACCATTTGAAATGGCTCTCTCGGGCCTCTCTCAGCCAACATGGGCGGCACAGCTGCCTCGTATGCAACCATTTCCATGTTTCGAATTTCCACCAAGCAGCTTGAAGAAGCGCCAGAAAACAACTGCAGATTTACCATGAAGTGTCGACGACTCTTGAAGTTATCCTCCCCCCACGCAAAGCAGGAGCCGTTCTTCTCCAAGTCTGACGTGGAGCTTGGGAAGGCAATCGTCATTTCCTCGATCTTGAGCGGGACTATGCCCCAAGGCATCTCCTTGTGTAAGCCTCGATGGGCAGCAGCAATCACCGTATGAAGACATCCGTCTATTGTGGACGGGTGCAGCATGTAACGAGACTCGAGGTCCGTTTGTTTCGCACACACTTTGATCCGAGTCGACGCCCAGCGGTCTCTGCCGTTGGAGCGGACTTCTTCGGTCATGGACTGGAAGCTGGGACCGTATCGAAATCCTACGCGCTCAAGCGAGCGGTACCAGCGTTTGGGAGAATTCCGCTGGTGGAGCTGAGTGGGTTTGAACGGGCAGTTGTTGATCTGGGCTCTCGACTCCCCATCCTCACTCCGGATCTTCCCCGTGCTGTGAATGGTCCATAGGCCGCTGTCTTGAGACACGGACTCAACGGTGAAGGTGTGCCAGTCTCCAGACTTGTCCTTTTCCAACCGTGTATGCAACTCGATACCGTCTTCGGAGTCGGGGACGACCAGCGTCTTCCGGATGTCTATGTTGGCCAGTTTGACGCTGCCCAACTCCGCCGGCTCGAGGTCTAGTTGTTGTAAAAGTCCCTCAATGGCCAGAGAGACATACCCTGCTGCTGGAAATACCACGTCAGTGCCTAAGGTATGATCGGCGAGCCACTTGACATCACGTTGGCGCAGAATATTCTTCCAGGTTGGGGCGTTGCTGGACAGACCGAAGATACGGCGACCAAGGACATCATGTCGCGGATGTTTGTTTGCGCGTAATTCGGCGATGGCTCGAGGCTGATACCAATATTGGCGGTCGTAATTCCACTGGTAAGCTGGGAGGTCCACCAGGGGGCACGGTCGGTCGCTACCCTTTACACCAACCAGAGCTCTTGGTCCAGTGTTCAGTGTGTTGACCATGTCGAGTCTGACACTAGTACCCAGGAGCAAAAGCTCTCCGGCCGATTTGAGCAATGCAACCGCATCGTCTTGGCCGCGGACTAGTGAGCTCACGTAGTCCAGGTCCAAGCTATGCTCGGCAAATATTTGCTTGAGAGGCCCACGTAGTGCCGAGTGCGGTCCAATTTCGATCAGCACCTTCACGTTCGCGAAATTCGGATCATTGCCCAAGGCCTGCACCGCGGAGTTGAAATGGACTCTGTTGCGCAGATTCATACACCAGTATGAGATGGACAGGTCCGAATCCTCAATCACGGAACCGGTGACTGATGAGATCATGCCGGATTTGGC
Organism: Juglanconis oblonga; assembly: GCA_003012965.1. Taxonomy (NCBI): domain Eukaryota; kingdom Fungi; phylum Ascomycota; class Sordariomycetes; order Diaporthales; family Juglanconidaceae; genus Juglanconis; species Juglanconis oblonga. Next base: position 10,804 of record MUZH01004378.1, on the reverse strand, counting down.
TTGTCGCCATGAAAAGTCCTGCTCGTTAAGTGCCATGTGTGCTTGAGTGTAAAGCTGCTTGTACAAAGGTGCGACGGCGTCCATTTGCGGGGAGTGGTAGGCTTTTCCGGTCTTGAGCTGTCGAGCGAATATACCAAAGTCATCAAGAGTCTTCTTCAAAGCCGTGATGTCCTCGATGGAGCCGCTCATGGTCGTACTTCCCGGCGAGTTCTCGCAAGCAATCGACACATGCTCGGCCGCGTCGGGGGCAAGAAAACCAACATACTCCTGGACTTCTTTGGCTCCCAATCCAACAGCAAGCATAGCGCCCTCGGGTGCTACCTTGCACACTGCCAAACCACGGAAGTATGCAGCGAGAATAGCCTCCGGGGCAGATATACGTCCCGCTGCGTAGGCAGCCGCAATCTCCCCTGAAGAGTGCCCCACGGATACGATAGGCGTTATGCCCCACGAGGTAAAAACGTCGACGATGGCGATTTGGATTGCCGTACAGGCAGGCTGTGAGATTTCAGGTTGGCCCACCCGGCTCGACTCTGGTGGCATTGCAAGTATTTCGCGCAAGGACCAGGCTGGTCTGTACCTTGGTTCGATAGCCCGTTTCAAGACTCCGTCCAGCGCGTCCACCGTCTCTCCGAAAAGGCAGATTTTCTGCATGGCTTCATGACCCATGAGAGCCCACTGTGACCCTTGGCCTGTGAATACAAAACCAATTCCCGGCTGTGAGTTCTTTGGCTGGGCAAGTTTGGACCCGTACGCAAATGCATTAGGCGTAAAAGCCTCCGCTTCTTGATTGGGCCAAGCAATGGTATAACCCCGGGCTCCAGTAAAGTAAGTACGCCTCTCGTTGAGTGTGTAAGCCAAGTCAGGAAGATAGTAATCACCAGCGATCCCATGGTGGGCTTTGATGTTGCGGACGAGTGTCTTCTGGTCATGTGCGCTCATGGTAATAAGAAATGGTCTGTTGATACTGGCAGGGTCGTATGTATATGAAGCATTTGCCTTGGGTTTCCCATGCGAGTACCAGGGACATAAGTCGCCGACTGCTTCGACGACTAGATGAGCGTTGGTACCTGATGGGAATCGGTGTGATCAGCGAGCTGTGCTGGAGCCTGCCCACGGGGAAGGAAAGAATATATACCTCCATATCCGAATGAGGATACGCTCGCTCGGCGAACGTCAAACTCTTCAGGCCATGGCATCAAATTCGAGGCAATCTTGACGTTCCATTCTTTGTCTCTTATGGCAGGATTGAGAGTCTTCAATCCATGTACGCCGGGAATTTCAGCGTTCTCAGTCATCAAGGCTGCCTTCATGGTGGCGAAAATACCAGATGCCGCTTCGCTGTGTCCAATATTGGCCTTGACCGCTCCAAGAATCAGGGGTTTCTCGGTGCTTCGGGTGTCGTTCATACCTCGTGACACCGCTTCAACTTCGATCGGATCACCGGTCGGCGTCCCGGTCCCATGACACTCCAGGTAAGCCGTCTGGTTGGGATCGAGGTTGGCTCTCTGATATGCGTGGCGAAGGACGCTCTCCTGGCCGTATTTGCTGGGAAACGTGATGCCCATGCCTGGAACTTTTCCATTTGTATTGACAGCAGAGGTACGAAGCACGCCCCTAGGGATCTGTCAATTAAGCGTGGAGTATGTGATGCTGTCCAGGCAACTCACCGGATCAAGTTTCTGTCTCGTACGGCATCCGAGAGTCTCTTGAGATACAGCGCTCCCACACCCTCGGCACGTCCATAGCCATCTGCGCTCTTGTCGAATGTGTGGCATCTGTGCAGGTGTAAGTCAAGGGCCTCTCGGCCACTCAAGTTAGGATGTACATACTCGGATGTTGGGGATAGTATACCCAGTTTGGCTGTATTCATTTGCTGATCCTAAGCATCAAACCCTCGTCAGACTTTTTCTCAATGAATACAAAGGGATATGTAAGGGATATGTGCGGACCCACCACCATCATGATCAGGTTGCTACCAGCCGCGATGGCCCCATCGCAATCCCGCGCCCGTAGTGCCTGGCAAGCGTTATGAATGGCGTACAGCGCCGAAGAACAGGCGGTATTGATAACCGAGCTCGGTCCATTGAGATCAAAAGTGTTGTTAATGCGAGACGAGATGAGACCCGTATCCACACCGGTGGCGGCATAGTTGTGCCGGAAATCGCGTTCAAAGACGGACATTTGTTGGTAGTCACTTGTGAACGTCGCTGCATAGACGCCCGTGTTGGACCCGGCAATCTCATTGAGTCGCACTCCGGCGTTCTCAAACACCTCATAGCAAACCTCGAGCATTTTGCGCTGCTGCGGATCCAACCATTGTGCCTCGACGGGTGTCATGTTGAAGAAGGTAGGGTCGAAATCCACCGGATTTCCATCAAGGAAATACCCGCCTAGGGTCGAGTAGGATCCAGGGCGAGAGAGGTCCTCGTGGTAGTGAGCATCAACATTGAAGCGATTGCTGGGTACTTTGTGGGCTCGGACCGACCGCGTTTCGCGGAGTGTCTGCCAGAACTTTGAAGGCGAGTCTATAGAGCCAGGCAAGCGACAAGCTAAGGCGCTCGGTCAGCTCCTGAACTTGATGTGTTACGTGTTGAAGCAGTGTGAAACCATACCCATTCCCACGATGGCAATCGGCTCGAGGCCCTGGATCTCGTCTTCGTTGATGAAAGGCATCTTGCGTAAATTTGTGTCGAACGAAAGTCAAATGATCTTTCAGTGTCTATTCTCCTGTTGTTGATGGATCTAATTGCACAGTGTCAATTTTCACGACGGAACGCTCTCTCTACTTATACATCCAAGCAAGCTTGTAGCTTCCCTACGATCTTGTTGGTATCTTAATCTCTGCAATGCCCTATGTCCCCGTCCTTCACGCTCTTGTTCTAGACATTTCTTCTTTCGCTTCTCACAAGTTTCCTGGCAGTACACGTCATTCTCGGTCTTTTACTAGAACGGGACCATTATACGCGTCGTGATGCTGTGGTGTCGGTGCTTATTCGACTTTGCTGCATCTCAGCGTAACACTCAAGAACCAATGTCGTTTTCTTGGCAGTGTTGGCATCGCTGCGGTCATCCCAATGAGTGCCGCATTTCCTGCACTTTTGAGCAGAATAATCGAACCGATCTTGTGCAGCTCGGACATCTTGGGACAGACACCTAGCTATCAGTGACGATCGCGGTGCTCTGCTAAAGATCGTCGTCGCTGGACTCCGAAATTTCTCGGCCATTGCTGCATTAGGAAACATTTACGAGTCACAGATCAGTACGCGGGTCACACAAGCTCGGAGGTTGCAGAATTGTTTCTTAGTCACGGAGCATACGATAAGATGGTTGGCCTCGGGACACCGAGCTCACAGCGAGAACGTGTGTGGTATGCACCGATCCCATGTCATTCCTATTGTCGCATTACTATCGTCCCGAAAAGACAGGACTGATGAAGAGTGTTCGCATACGAATGGGTATATATATCAACTGCTAAACCGCATCCATGGACCATACTCGCTAGAAACGTCAGAAGCCACACAGTTCCTCACTTCCGTTTTGACGATAACCACCTGAGCATACAAAGCAAACATGCCTCATGCTACTGCAGACGAGATGATCGTTCTAGATGTCGCCATCATCGGCGCAGGTAAATATAAAGCCCTGCTATGTTTTGAACGTCAAGGGTAGGTAATGATTGAGTAACGTGGGCAGGATGGTACGGGCTGAAGGCCGCGACAACCCTTCTCAAATTGGCACCAGATACAAATCTTGCGATATTTGACAAATACGACAGCGTGGGTGGTACCTGGAACAGAGATCGCATCTATCCTAATTTGGTGGCTCAGGTTGAGTTTGGCTACTTCGTGAGTCTCTGTATGGAAAAGGGCTTCAATATGGGCAACATGTTAACATGTCTCGCACAGAACTATCCGTCAACGCCGATGCCTCAAGATGGCAAGCCTGGAAACAACATGGTCTCGGGTGACATGATCTGTCGGTATCTTGAACGATTTGCCGACGACAACGATCTTAAGCGCCGGATTCGGTTCAAAAGCTGGGTCTCCAACGTCGTACGCAAGGACGACGGCTGGGTCCTGACAGTCAACGGCCAAAGCATTCAGGCACGCAAGCTGATATGCGCAACTGGCGTGACAACGCAGCCAAGCGCACCCACCTTCAAAATCCTGGACGACTCGATCCCAGTCAAGCATGTGGTAGATCTCGCGAGCGAGTGTCCCAAGTTCTCGGACCCCATGAACAAGCTCGATCACTTTGTGATTGTTGGAGCGGCCAAGTCAGCCTATGACGCCGCTTACCTTCTCTGCTCCATGGGCAAGAAGGTGACGTGGGTGATTCGAGAAGATGGTTCGGGCCCGATGCCCATCATGCCCACCAAAATGCTTGGCCAGAATACCATCACTATAGGCACCAGCCGTCTGACGAGCAATTTGAGTCCCTCATTGATGACGACAAACTCTCTAGTTGGTGCTTTCTTTCACCGTACTTGGCTGGGTACCCAGCTCACCAAACTCGCCTGGGGATATGTTTCCAAGCTTTCCGACAAGGCTGCTGGCTTTGGAACAACTGCCGCAAATACGGAGCCCTTGAGGCCAGTGATCAAAGATAATAGGTAAGCTTCTGACCACGTGCCTATCGAAATTTCTGAGCACTGACAGGAACAAGTGCGTTCTGGTGCGACAGCTCACTGGGTCTTATCACCATGGAGGACTTTTGGTCCACTCTCAGCAAGGGTGATATGACCGTCATTCGAGACAACATACAGACAGTTGACTCTACTGGAATCAAACTACTCTCCGGCCACTTCGTCGAGGCCGACTACGTCTTGTATGCGACCGGCTGGGGCGACCACTTCAGCTTCTTCACCCCAGAGCTTAAGGAGGAATTAGGCATTCCACAATACGGTGATCACTTCAAGATAAAAGATCAGAAAAAGAAACGCCCGGGCAGAATTCTCGCTGATCAATGGGTGCTCCATGACAAGGCGGCGGACGAATTGGTGGCTAAAAAGCTACCACTCCTGGGGGCCGGCCCCAAGGATTTTGACGGTTGGCGGCATTCGGCTGCACGTCAAAGGGCCGTCAAAATGCGAAGATGGCGACTTTACAATCGGATGGTGCCACTTACCGACAGTCCGGGCAACCACAATCTTGTTGTTCTGGGACAGATTCACACGACGCAGACGCCCACTATTGCTGAAGTTCAGGCCCTGTGGGCCGCGGCTTATCTGCTGGGTCACATCTCCCTGCCAAGTGAGCCGGACATGGTGCGCGAGATTGCCGAGTTCAACGCCTGGACACGCAAGCGTTATGCGAGTGTCGGTGAGCGATACCCGTATGCGCTCTTCGACTGGGTGCCTTATCTGGATGGCTTGATGCGTGATCTTGGCCTCAATGCTCAGAGGCACAATGGTCTCTTGGCCGACTTCTTCCTTCCATATGGCCCACACTGTTATCGTGGAATCGTGGACGAATACATGGTTGTGCGTGGGAAGCAAGGTACCTAGTGTCTTTCAGAGTCTTTCCAGGTCTCCGAATTCCGGGATTTTCCTGCAATTTTACCTGCAGTTCAGAGATAGTACGCAAACAACTCGATAAAAATATGACTACATGGTACTTGAATGAGAACAACACTTAACAGATTGGTTGGGTACAGTGGCTTAGGTATATCCCTGCGTAACCTGTAGGTCAAGAATACTCCAGTCTAGATGCCGCAGATGACAGAGTATGCGCTTGTATTTGTAGTGCAATTCGCAAAACTTTTGATCAAATGCACCGCGGGACTTAAGACATGTTGTCGGCTGTATAAGTAAGAGTCCAAGGTCATGCACTTGTATTGTTTTTGTTATATACCAGACTGGCTTGGAAAAGAACCTGATCTATATCTCAACGTTGAAGTGAATTCTACTGTACCAACAGGATATAATTGTTGCTTGCAAGTTGCAAGACTACCGACGACCATCTCAAACGATCCTATTCCAGACCAACTGGGTCAATTCATTGTTACGAGCCGCCACATCGCGCCCTGAAATGCTTGCAAACTATGTAATTGGATGTTTGTACTGTAATACCATGCAAAGGCGCCCTGACACGAACACTTGGAAACTTGAAAGACAGACTACCTAGGTATTCATACGGGTATGATCCCATGTTTCTCCAGATTACGGCGATGGTCTTTGCGGGGGGATGATTGTTAAATCTCTTCCAGACTCCTCCCTCTCGTATTGGGCATGAATCTCCAGCCGACAGCGGCCGCCCGGGCCAGGTAAGCCCCCAATAGATTATAAGCTCCAGAGATAGTCTTGGCAATTATGATGAGGGTGGTTAGTGCAACTAAGAGGTTACTGCAAGCCGCGTTGGCCATGCCAGTCGCCGTGGCTCTGGTTTGCTTCGACTGTATTTCGGCAGCGTATACCTTTACGTGAATGGTCCAGGTGATAAGTACAGTATATGACCACATAAACTTAGGTCGTCACAATGACGACCCAGCGACCCGCACCGGTGCTGTCGTGCACAGCGTGACTGACGTAGAGCCCACCGATGAAGAAAACGAGCATGGCCATCGGCATGCCGCCGAGGACCAGGCTGGGACGACGGCCCTAGCGGTCGGCCCAGATGGTCTCCGGTATGGGGTGACGGAGAAGACGACAATGCCAAAGACACCCGGGATCACGAAACTAGACTGATTGCTTATCAAGCTAGCCTTTTCAAATATAAGCGGGGCATATTACAATGAAATTATCTATTAGCGCATCACACGGCTAGTTGGAGAGAAGGACAGAACTTACGAAGAGAACGCCATAAATGCCCTTGAACTGTTGCATTTCCATGAGGAGAGAGACAGCGATTAATTGCGGGCGTGTCTCAGAGCAAGAAAAGGTTTCTAGTATGGTGGGTTGCCTTGACGCCTTTGGAACTGCTTGCTCTGCCTCGACGTCACGAGCAAGAGAGACGTTGTCCTTGAGGTTCCCCTTCTCGGACATTTTGGTGCTTTCAACTTCGGAAAAATCAGAGTCCTACTGGATGATTTTCTGCAGGTCATCAAGATCAAGTCGAAGCTTCTCGCAAATAGAATATGCTTCCTGATCTATTCCCTGGAAAGCAAAACTAGCGCGCCGACTCAGGAAGAACATAAATCGTCATAGCAGCGAAGGCGAAAGATCACGTGGACAAGAGCGCGAAAGGTATGTGGTTTGGCGTCACGACAGAGACAAGAAGATATTCGTCGTGCTGTAGCAGGCGAAGAATCCAACGATTAAAACTATTATATAGAGGAGCTGTTAACAAGTAAGCTGTGGGCCGGAAGTCACCACCTACTAAAATGGGCCATTTAAGATCTGATATGCTCTCCGTAATCCGTATTAGCCTTTTTACTAAAACACAATACTAAGTTCCTAGTTATTCGAGTATTTATTATATACTAGTTTTTTATCGACCTTCCATCACCTTCCCTTACCGTCGTTTACAGTCGTTCACCGTCATTTACCGTTGTTTAAAAGAGACGAGCCTATAAAGCACAAATGATTCCCTATTTCTCCATAGAAAGCCATCGTCGGACTAATATATATACCCTCGCCTATTCCTTTAGTAATACGTCTAATGATGAACATGGCGATGTGAACAAAACCGGCTTAGATGGCAGCGCCGATTGCCTTGGATGTTTTAATAGTAATGCCTCGGACCCGACCAATCGTGTCTGTTAGTTTGCCGGCGCCGAGAGTTGAGAAAGCGGCGGCGAAAATTAGAGAGGCGACGTTTAGACTTTAAGCTATAGTCCGAGTTCTAAATCGGCTAAAGGCGTATAGAAAACCTATAGGATAACATATGCACTACTAAATTAAAATGCGAATAATCTTTTTTATATTCGAGTTGTATTATAATTAATAAAGTCATATATATATAAAAGTTATAGCAGCATACTAAAATAGCGGGTAAATTAGGTTACGATTTATATACAAGTCTAGTTGCTATACTTATATATTATTAAGGTTGATAAATTAGTCTATAAGTATTAGTTAATTAAATATAGTATATAGGATCTTATAGTTTTAGTTACTAAAACAATAAAATATATTCGTATATAGTTAGGTTTAGTTACCTTTAAAAAAATAAAGTAACTACTAGTGTCGTGCACCTACCCTAGAGAGTTAAGGCTAGGTATTATAGTTGGATTACTGAATTCAAGATTAAGAGGGAGAAGAGACTATATTCCCTAGGTAGGTAGTTCAGTATTAAACTGATGAATAGATGAACTGAATCTTAAAGAAGGAAAGAAAGCCTTCTTCCACCAAGTAGGCCTCGGCCTGCCTTTTACTCCTGTCAGCCTGCTGACTAAACCGACCTCCAGTCTTCATAACCTCACAGGCCCGAGTTCACAACAATTTACGTAATCCTTACTACCTTGCAGTGCCGGAGTTAGTCTGCTAAGGAAGCTATTATAATAGCTATTAGCATAACCGTATATATATAGTCTAGTTAACCTACTAATAAGCGTATTAAATAGGGGCTCTAGGCTATTTAGTATACTAGTTATGCTAGCAGAGTGCTAATAGCTTATAACTTATAGATTAGCTTAAAAAGACCCCGTTATTTAGCTATTGCCGTGCTAACGAAAACTCCTATACGAACTTTACTCCTATAGAGCGTCGATTCGGGTTCGTATAGGAAGTTCGTATAGGAAGAGGTTTCTAGGCAGAAATATAATAATCTTTCCTTCGAAAGGCTAGCTCGACTGCCAAGATAAAAAGATATATCGAGTATAGGGGTAAAAAAGCGGATAAATAATGTCCGGAGCAGGGGCAGAGGTTAAATCGGCCTTGGCACTGAAAATACTGCTTATTCAGGTATAGCGTCGTTTTCCTATACGAACTTTGCTCCTACGCGAACTGTTTACGTTCGTGTGGGCCACGAGCCGATCACGCCCTCAGGCTAGCCATTTGATTACAACTTGAGAATGGCTGCGACTCATTACTTTGGCAGCCCTGGTGACCCTGGCCCTCATCGACGATGGCCCATGTTGACAAACTCACCAGGATTGTCCCCACAACAACCGCTGTGTAGATAAGAAAGTCGTCAAGGCGGCGGTCGACATATTGCTTCTGTCGAATCGCGTTATGTACCGGCTACTGATATCAATGCCAGGAGCGTCAATGTCCAGTTTACCACGAGTGTGCATATGGCGAGAGAGGCATAGCTGTGCATGGCGTTGAGTAGACCCGTTCGTCTTTGCGCGTTCTGCTCTCTCAGATGCTGACAATCCCACTAGCTTTCTAACTTTGCCCTGTGATAGATCAAGTCTACATCTACGACCAAGTAAATATGTACCTAGGTACACCGCAGGTCAACAACCTTGGGGCTAATTACCGACCGCCATGAGTCAGGGCGCTAGCCTCAACCAAGAGGCTCCGACTTCCTCGGTACGTTATCGTTCAGAGAGCGTTGTTTCGCCCGAGGTTCCGTTCTCATCATTAGACAGACTCTGCCTTGTCTATCGGAGCCAACGACAACTTACGGGTTATGGGCGGGGGAAGCAGCCAGACACTAGCATTGGCTACATCTTGAGGGCTTCTCCAGTCGGAGTATGCAGAGGCACGCAAGGCTGCCGGGGTGTATCCTCTACAATCTCCAGACAGCTATTTCTTCTAACCCACCTCGGTACCTAGAGTATGGAAAGCTGCCCGTCCTTGCCCAGGGAAAGAAACAGGCCTGGGACAGATATGCGCAACAACACTGCTGCACCGCTTCTGAAGGCCTGCCTAATCTTTGCACCACCAATCACCATGTCGTCAAAGCCAGCAACCTCCAGTATAGATGAAAAATACGGCACCATGACCAGTCGGTGTGGAAAAGACATGGACGTTTCGGCCTCGACCGAACTCCACCTAGGCAACCAGGGAGGCCAAGCAAGCCCAAGGCCACCTTCCCGAACGGGACGGCACAAGGGCAAGATAAGGCTTGTGATTGGCTGAGCGCGGATTATGCATAAGAGCTTGTTTCCCTGTGACAGCGTCCCTCCTGATCTTGTTTTGTACTGCAGCTCGGCTCCTGGTTTGTCGAGGCCTGGATTGAAGGACATGTTCATCGGCACGACTATTCCCAGACAAGAAGGCTAGAAATAAGCTTCCCGTGCTATGGCCAGCAGGCAGAAGGGTCCTTGAGTCCAGACGCTGGGGAAAACATATAACACGATCCAGGACCACCTCCTGAGGTGTCAGCCATATACGTTCGGCAGTACTTCCACTCCCCCACCCCCCCCCAAAAAAAATGCTTCCCACACGCTTCCTCCTCTCGACCCTGTCCCTCCTCCCCGCCGGAGCGCGGGCATGGGGCGCCTACGGCCACGAGACCGTCGCCTACGTCGCCACCAGCTTCGTCACCACCACCACGGCCAACTACTTCCAATCCCTGCTGGGGGACACCTCGGCCAACTACCTCGCCTCGGTCGCCGCGTGGGCGGACTCGTACCGGGCCACCACCGCCGGCAAGTTCAGCGCGCCCTTCCACTTCGTCGACGCCCGCGACCACCCGCCCAGCTCGTGCGGTGTGGATTTCGACCGCGACTGTGGCGCCGAGGGGTGCGTCATCTCTGCTATTGCCAACTACGTACGTCGAACCGCCGGCTTCTTGTTTTTTCTTCTTCCCCCGGCGGACGGGAAGAGAGGATGGTGGCTCGGTGAGACTGACAGAAGGGGGGTGGACTTTGACGCGCGCAGACCTCCCGCCTGCTCGATACCGGGCTGAGTACGGCGGATCGACAAATCGCTGCGAAGGTGGTTTTTGCTCTATTCCCCCACCCCCCCGCC
>MUZH01004377.1:0-94718 GCA_003012965.1 Juglanconis oblonga | reverse complement strand
CCCGTCTTGCAACCCGTCCCCCAACAATTCCCCTCCTATTCCTCCCCGTGCGTCCTCTCCCCAGCCAATTCAGCTTCAGCAGCCGACTCAGCTCTTCGACCATCTTCGTCCCGTCATCCCCACTGCCAGTCCCCGCCGCGCCCGCCAGCACGCTCATGCACTGTAGCATGCGGCCGACCATGTCCGTGACATACTTGGAGTCCTCGACATTCTGCTCGCGCAGCATGCTGCTGCTCCCGCCCGACAAGAGCTTCGGCGGGCGGAGCGACTCCGTGCCTGTTCCACTGCTGTGCGCGCCGGAGCTGCTGGCGAATGAGACATTGCTCAAACCACGACTGCGCCCACCCGCAGCGGCCATGTCGCCCAGGAGCGTTGTCGAAGTGGAGTTATAGCTCGCGGTCGACGGGTCCAGGGACATGGCCGTGCCAGGGCGCTGCGCAAATGGGAGGCTGTGTGCTGAGTCGGCGGAGGGGGAGGTTGACAATGAAGTATCGGCAAGCGGACTAGCCAGGGCGAGACCAGGCAAGAACTCGAGTGAGAGGCGCGAGAAGATGGTCTTGAGCTTGTCGTAGCGGGGGATGATCACCACATCCCGGTAGACAGTGAGGACGAGGCGGCGGACGTCGAGGACCGCGGAGGCCGGGGCGAGGCTGATGGAGCCAGTGGGGGCGTCGGGGGGCGCGGGGGCTACCACGCCGCCCCAGAAGTCTCGTGCCTGCTCCGGCGTCATGAGCGTGCCTGCTCCGGCGAACTCGAGATCCAAGGGCAGGAACACCGCCTGCATGTAGGGTAGCACCCCCGTAAAGACGTGCAACCACAAGTCGACTAAATTTGGTATCAAATGGTCCTCCGAGTGTCTGCGCAGGTTATGGTCAAGACTGGAGAAGCCAGTCCACAACAACTCGCGGAGATCATCCACAAGCTGATTCGGTGACCGCCGATGTATGCAGTACTGGATGTGCAAGATCACAATGCGATTGAAGTCCTCCACCGGCAGCCTCAAATCCTCACCCTCGAAAATGACGAGCAGCTTGGACTTGAGGTACGGGAAGGCGTCATCCATCGCCATGCTGTTAAGCCCATATTTGGCGGAGTCGATAGGCTCGAGGTACATGGATGCATTGATAGAGCCCAAGCTGCCAGGACCAGGCCAATCGTTCAGACTGCCGACGGATTCGTGAAAGTCGGCCTTGTCTTCCTTCTTGCGCGCTCGCCCTCCATGCCCGAGTCCACTGATATTCTTAAACGTGCTCGAGTTGGGCCCCGGGCTTGACGGAAGGTTGAAATTGTACAGGCTGCTTGGCGCGCTCGGATCCGTGGGTCTGGAGTTGCTCGCCGCGGATGACAGATGAGCGTGGTAATCATCCTTGTCCTTGGTCTTGAGCCTCTGTCTCGACAGAAAATGGTGCTTCTTCTCCTTTCCTTCCTTCTCCGCAGGCTGCGCGTCCACGGGTCGAATGGTCGCTGACGAGGCATTGCTTATATTGTAGAAAGACTGTGTATCCAGGCTGGTAGTGCTGAAATTGCCCCGTTGCAGAGCAGAAAGCGCCGACCCTATCTTACTGGGGCTAGGCAGCGGTTTGTCCTTCGGATCTCCCTTGGTGCCAATCTTGCCTGGTCTCGAGAACAGCTTCACCTTGGAAGACTTCTCCGGCTTCTTCTCCGGCAACGGTGGAGGCGGAGGCGGGGGTTGAGGAGGTATTTGTGCAACGGGCGATGTCTGTCCCGATCGAGGGAAAGCCGCATTGGCTGCGGTAGCAGCAGCATTGCTCCCCAGCAAACCGTTGTGGTACCCCTGGCTGCCAAACCCCGTCTCCCTCGGCGCGCTCGCCTCCGTCAGGCTCAAGGCCGGCGGGCTCAGGGGGCCACTCGTCCTCTTCGGTGGGTGGAGGTTCTCCTGGAGTTCACCTGGCATAGGGGCGGTCTGCGACCGCTGTCTCGAGTGCTGGAGCATCTGGTGCGACTGCTGGTGGCTGAGGACGGCCGCCTGGGCTGCGATGTGGCTTGCGGAAAGCTCGCGCTGGACAGGCGACTGTTGGGACATGCTGACGTGATTCGAGAGGTTCGAGGTCGATATAGAGGGTAAGGTTGGCTCGAAGACGCCGGCGGTGCCAGAGTGTTTGCGGATGTGCCCTCCGGGTCGGTTCGCGCTTAGGCTGAGGGGCGAGGTGTTGCGCTGTTGTTGCTGGTCATGGCTCCCTGCCACGGATCTAGCTGCGACGGCGGCAGCGGAAGAAAGGGGCGAAGGTGTCGGCCGAGAGAAGTTCTGGAGACTGGTCGCGCTCGAGTTGGGATGGGAGGTGGTGAAGCTCGGCGCTGGTGGTTGTGGGGGAAATTGCGGATGGTGTTGCTGTGTGGGGCTTCGTGTCTTCGCTAGATGTAGATATACCGAATCCTCACTGGAGGAGGATTCGACCCGGCGCATTCGCGGTCGCGCAGGTGGAGGGAGGTCGGCGGCGGCGGCGGTGGCGGCTGTTGAGGCCGAGTAGAAGTTGTTGGCAGAGGTGGAGGTCTGGTTATGATTCTGGCCGTGAGGCATGAAGGACCCGGGGCTCCTGCCTGGCTGGGACATCTTGCATCCTTGCCGGCAGCCCTGTGAGCGTGCCGGATTTCGTCCGTTGTCACTGGCAGAGACGTCTGTTCGTTTCGGATCGTCGTACTGATGTTGCCCAATTGTGTAGACCGTTAACCTGTTTTATGCCACTGTCTCTGCCCTATATCATTAGTTCTCGGTCGTGATGGCGGCATATGATCTTCCGTCTGATTTCGTGTTGATACTGTGTTTACGGTGATAACAGCGGTACGCAAATGGCGAATACGGCTTCGGAGAGGTGGTGGGTGATTGCAACGTTGGTAAATTTGCAGAAGCTTGGGAAGTTGGATTCTTCGTAAAAAGAGGCTGAAAGCAAGGGAGTCGAAGTTTGTGTCTGGCTCTATCAAGAGGTACGGGAGCCGTTGCAGTAGCTCTTGTGCTTAACCTTGTAGTGTGAGATGGCGTTGACTTTAGCTGAGAGGCAACCTGCCCATGACGGCGTTGGATCACCCCTGCCCGCACCGGGTTACAGTGAGGGGCACAGGGGCACAGGGGCCCATGTCGCCGTGACTACCCCACTAAATCCCCGAGATCTTCTTTCAGCCTCACCACGAAAAGAGGTAATCTCCCAAGGCTTAAGCTTTTCGACTCCATAAATCTCCTTGACTAGTCTTGAACGAACTAGCTGGTCGGACCGTACCAACAATGGCCTCCTCTACCAACCAAAAGATGTCCCTCTCAGCAACGTACACCTCTCCGACCAACGCGTCGTTCACGCTCTCCCACTCCCTCCAAGCCCCTCCATCAGGCACAACCAACCCCACCGTGTCAGACAAGACCAAGTACCTAGCGGAGCTGCGCCAGGCCACGGCCACCATGCAGGAGCAGATCAACAAGGAGCTGACCCAGCGGATGGAGGAGGACAAGGCCGCGGAGGCGACCAAGAACGGCAAGGCGGCGAACGGAGTCGACGAGGCGAAGGAAGAACAGAATTACGGCGAGGAGGCACAGGAGGAGTGAAGCACATCGGTTGAACGGGGGTTTGGAAAACCATGCTATACCTATATGGAGGACAGAGGAAAGGGGTATTGCTAAACGGATGCGCCTCCGGATGCGATCTATGCACCCACAAAATAATGCGGACTCGAGCTCGACAAGCCGGCGTCTCCCTCCGTATCAAAAGTTCACATCGACCCACGACACGACTACCCCCAACCTCCTCCCGATGGAAAACTTCCAGGAGACGACGCCATCGTCCGTCCCCACGAACCAGCTCTAGTCTCCGTCCTAAGCCCGCTACTGAACCCATCTTTCGAACCTGAGCCCACCCGATTCAGACACCCATAATGCACGACTGCATTGTCTGGCAAGACCGCAACTACACTTCCACCTAGCCGCTTGTGACAGACTCCACACACCCTCTCATCACTAATAACGACCCTCCGATTCCGTCCTCCCTGCCCGCCTGGAACCCCGTCGCCCAGCAGCAACAGCGTCTGACTGGCAACAAACTCCGTCTCGCGCAGCCCTGCGACTACGCGACTCTCGTTGACGGCACTGTTGGCCGCGCGGATGCGGCCGCGGAAGTACGACTCTAGGTCCGCGATGGGGAGGGTGTCGGGGATCAAGGAGAGACTCGATTCGGCGGGGAGGCGGGAGCCGTGTTTGGAGAGGAGGTCAAGGGCGGGCGGGAAGTTGGGCTTATTGGGAGGCGGCGGCGTGAGGTAGAGGGAAAGGAGTGTGTGGTAGATGGATGGCGGGGGGTCATCTGGATCTCCGTGCGCTGAGGAGGGACGGTGTGCCGAGGGGGTGCCGGAAATGGTGGTTGAGGTCTCTCGGGCTTTGTGTACGCGGTTGCAGTATCTATGCCGCACGTGTCAGACTCTCAGATGCAGAGCAAATCCTTTTATAGACGGGATTGGCTCACTCTTCTGCTTTTGCGTAGTCCTGCATCTTGAAAACGTAGATCATGAGCGCTGATCTGTCCTCTCCCATGTTGCTTAGAACGATAGCCTGAGCCTCATAGAAAGCCGGATCTGCGTCTTGAGCGTCAGCAAAGCTCTTTTCATCCCACGTGCACAGTGAGACTCACCATCGCCCTTGAGCAGACTAAACGCCCTTCCCAGGCTATACTGTTTACTCTCCTTCAAAAACCTCACCAACCGCTCCATGTGCACCTCCCACTCCTCATCGCGGGTATCACTCCCTTTGAGCTGCTGCACAAGCATCTCGACCAACTGATTGTGGAAATCCGGCGTCAAATCATTCAGCTCGCCGATTATGTGCTCCAGATACCGTACCTCGAGCCTCGTATCCACGCCATCCAGGAACTTCACCACTTTCTCCCGCGGCAACGTCTCCGCGTTTTCCGTGTCCCCAAGGAACACCTCCATTGCCAGGTCCGGAGCCTTGCGCAGCGCCCACTCCGAGAACTCGAGGATCAGATCAATCATCTCGGGCGGGAGATTCTGTAGGTACCCGACAGTCCTTTGCGGTCCGTGCAAGCCAGGCGCTTTATCGTGCGGCTCGTCGCCCTCGCCGAACTTCTTCAGCAGCTCAAGCGCCTGCCGGTGGAGCTTCTTTCCGTAGAAAAAGTCTACGAGCTCATTGTAACGGTCGTGCTCAAGGAGCTTCTCATTCACGACATCCGGATCGCAGAAGTTGGGGATGCGGAAGAGTGACGACGCTAAGGTGGGCGCGCTGAACATGTACGCCCGGAAGAGGCACGTGTCGACGACCTTGAAAGTCTCCCGAAGGTGCCGCTCGAGCTCGTCATCCGACTCGTCGCGCCCACCGGTCGTGGACCTGAGGAGATTTTTGAGGGCCTCCTCGCTGGACTCGGTTTGTGAGGGTTTGTGTTTGAGTTTGCCTGTTACGGGGTCGAGCACGCGCTGGAGGCGTGCGCGCGTGCCGGCTAGGAAACCTCGCAGCTCGAGGACGGCTTGCTTTAGATCCTTGCCTTCCAGCACGCTGTTATCGTCGGAAGACTTGCCGTCGTTGCTCACTGCATCCTCCGTCTCTGCTCCTTTCCTTGACGAGGTAATCGAGACTGTTTCCGGATTGGCTTTGCCGCGGTGGCCGAGGAGCATCCTCGCAAACCCCCCACCCATGGTCGTCGGCGACGAGAGCTCCTCGCCCGTCGTAGAAGTAGCATCACCCTCCTTATGAGCCTTCTCGCCATTCTCCGACTTGCCATTGACCTCGTCATCCGACTCCTCAACATCCTTTTCCTCAGGGTACCCAGACAAATCGCCTGCGATATCCCTCGGGAAAAGCCTCAGCACCCGCTCCGGCGGCGCATGCACCTCGTCCTCATTGAATAAATCCATCGACTCGCGGTACTTCTTCGCGCGGAACAGCACCTCGGCCTTCTGCATCTTGATGCTCCGCATCGTCTCCGTCTTATTCCGCAGCAACGCATCCTCCAGCATGCCCAGTACGCTGATCGCCTCATCATACTTGCCTCCACTGACCAACTCCTCGATCTGCGAGTCATAGTCCGTAGCATCCATCTTCCACACGCACCGGTCGCTCGAGATATGAAAGCCCTTCCCCGCATGTGCCAGACTCACCGTCGGCGGCGGGAAGTGCAGGCTTGCGGCCCCCGGCAGTGCCATCGTCTGCAGTAGGCTCAGTGTATCTGGGTTCCGTACCTCGAGCGAGCCCTTCGCCGGACTTTGTAGGGCGAGTATGTACGGATATGAGTACCCCACGCTCTCCGGCGCGCTCTGCCAGGGTATCTGCTTCTTGTCCGGCACAGGCTTTCCTTCGTCCGTGATGAACAGCGTGTTGATGTCCTTGGCGAGCAGCATCTGCCCGTCAGCCAGTTTCGTGGCAAGCGGCTTGGGCACATACCCGCCCAGCCCCATGTATCCCATACCTGCGCTGCTCATCGCCCCGAACCTGCTGCCCTGACCTGTGCCGCCGACCGCGCCTGGCGCGACAACATCCTCCACAGATCCCGTGACCACGTTGACTAGCACATACCCGGAGTTCATGCCGCATACAAGCGTCGTGGCGCTGGCCCAGGTGACGGTCCGAATCGCCTCGGCCAGCACAACCTCGTCGATGTCGGCCAACAGCTCGCTGGATTGCCAGCTCCACAATAAAAGCCTTCGTTTTACGGCGACGGCCATGCGCGAGATGATCTCGGGAATGCCCGTCTCGGTGTCCCTAGCAATATTCGAGGTCACGGCGAAGCACGAGGCGTTCTTGGTGCGGGCTAAGGGCGAACAGCCGTCGATCGGCTCATAGGTCTGCAGGTCGTATAGCGAAATGGAATAGTTGGAGAGGGACACCAGCATGTTGGCTTCCTTTATGATGGCGAGCTGCTCGATCGCGCGCGTGGAGAACTTCTCGACTTCGCGGAGGAGGTCGGTTGGTTTTGGGGGCGGTTTGGTTGGCGAAGGTAAGGGCTGCGAAGTCGGTTCTTCGGCCGCTGCGGGTTGGGAATCATCGTGCTTCATGGAGGAGCCATTCGTGGGTTTGGAAGGGGAGGAGGGGACCGGAGGTTCAAGTTCGTTTAGACGGTAGACACGTAGACTGCCTGTGTTGAGGCCGACGAAGACACGATCACCTGTGCTGTATGATCAGAGAAAGCCTTATATTGTATGCGGAAAGGGAGGGCCTACCATGGGCAAGAATCGTCTCTATCTTGGACTTGTCCCTGTGCTTGAGCTCGATGATGGGTCGAGCCGTAAATGCGGAGAGCATCGCTGCTGCTGTAGAGATGGCTGGCTCGCAGCTGCAGCTAGAGCTTGGAACGCTATGAGAACATCAGGAACGTCTCGTCAGAATGCTTCAGGTAAAAGGTGGCTCGTAACGTGAAGAGCGGTCTCTGCTTGGGCGAGGATGCAGGAAGTACAAGCTGGTCGTGGAGCTGCAGTATGTAGTATGCGTTGTTGAAATTCCCGGGTCCGTTCCGCGACCGGGTATGACCGCATGATAGGCAGGTAGCTTCTCCACCCCCCTGTCCTCCCCCCCCCAAAGGAACCCCCAGTTATACAAAGGGCGAATACTGTCCAGGGTGTATTTCAAAAACAACTTGATTGACGACAGCCTAAACAAAACTCACAAATGGTCGATTCTATGGCCACCGTCTGTAAGTCGTGTCGACGACGCATCTACCACCAGCCTATCAATCCATCTTCCCTCCTTGGGGCGCCGGTTCTATATCATCGCATTCATTCAGATGCCGACCATAACTCCATACTATACGTAGTCCAGAATGCAAGACCTCAGACTTCAGCATACGCCCGCAAGAAACGACTACATGCCGCTGACCCTCATCGCACCGTATCCCAAAGTGACCACGACGATGAGCGTGATAAGACTACTCGGCACACCTCTGCTGATGAAGTGCTTGACCTTGAGGTATCTCTGGCCGGCTGGGTCCTCTTTCATGATCGCAGCTGCAAGCAAGTTAGCAAACAAGCTATCCTCAGCAAATGCTGTGCAGGAAATGGCTTACTCATATTCGGGAATCCGCTTGTCGGCAATGCCATCGCCGCAGAGCACATCAATACACCCGCCATGACCAACAAATTCGGATGCGGCTCGTCCATCGCGATACCAACATCATACACCAGCGGCAGAATGATCAGCGCGGCAACGGTATGGCTAATAAACGTCGCGATGACCAAGATCAAGCATGAGAACACAACCAGGACTCCATAGAGACTCATCCCCTGCACGCGGTCGGAGATAGCCACCGCAACGGTATCGAGGAGTCCCGAAGACTTAACCGCCTTTCCAAGGGACAAGCCACCCGCAGCGAGGATGATGATCGTCCAGGGAAAGTTGTTGAAGTCCTCCTTCGTAAGAATGCCCACGCCGAAGAACAAGACGATGGGGATGATCGCGATAACGCCCATATCGCCAAACACGGATTCAAGTTGATGACTTGCGCACCACAGCGCGATGGTCGCGATGGTGACAATCGAGACGAACCACTGCACGCCCGTGAACCTGTCCTGGACCTGGCGGATGGGCACGATCGTCGTGCCGCGACCGGGACGGAAGGTGACCAATAACAAAATCCAAATGAGTGAGATGGACACGACGCCCACAGGGATCACGATGAAAAACCACTGGCCCCACCCGGGCTCGGGTTGCATGATACCTAATGCGACCACGTTCTGCGGCGAGGCGATGGGCGACAGCATACCGCCGATATTGGACGCGAGGGCGATGCCCATGATGACCGCTTTGGACATGTCCGAGTCCGAGGGAAGGTTGCGGAGCATGGGCTAGGGTTTGTTAGCTTGTAGTCCTTTTGTCGGTACTCGAGGAGAAACATCTCACCTCGATGATGGAGAAGCACAGCACTGGAGCAGCCACATTGCTGATAAGCATGCTAGCAAACGCGGCAACGAACATGTTGGCAATGAGCACCGTTCTCGGCTTCGTTCCAGCCTTGCTCAACACAAAAGTGGCGATCCGCTTGTCAATCTGACACTTGGACAGCGCAGCCGCGAGTGTGAACCCACCTATCAGAAGCATAATGACCGGAGTCCACATGGCGGAAAATATGTACGCGGTGGCCTTCTTGGAGTCCAGCCTGGTGTGCGGTGGGTCTTCCGAAATGACCACGTTCAAAAGAACGCAGAGGAACGGAATTGTCAGGGAAGTGACAAATAGCGGTATTGCCTTGGTATCAAGTCAGCCAGTTATCTTGGGTATCGAAGCGCAGAAAAGCTTCACTTACCTCCGTAGCCCACAGCAGACTGACGAACACCAGCATCGCCAGACAGTTCTGCTGCTCCGGCCTCTCCATGATAGGGACGAACAGGATCACGAAGAATATCGCAATGATGAGAAGCAAGGTGAACATGGTGGAGCTGAACAGCCAAACCGGACACGTGAACCTGCCAACAGGGGTCGCGATGGTCTTGGTCTCTGGGGAATCATCATCATCACCCTGAAGCCTTGTCTTGATCGCGCCATCACCCCTTCCCAGCAACGCGCGGCCCAGGCTTGCCGCCTCTGCTCGTCTCTCCATGCCGATGAGGTCTCTCCACACGGTGTTCCTCTCCCACACAACGTGTTCACGCAGATGACTTCTGAGGTCCTTCTTCGCGGCCTCCTCGTCACCATTCGTCACAATTTCCGTGTACGCCGTCTCCATTCTGTGAATGTTCTCCTCCACGCCCCGGATCGTCGCCTCCTGGAATGGATATGCCGGCTCGACAAATTTCTCCATGTACACCGGTCTGTACTTGCGATCCAGGATCTTATCGAACTTCTTCAGCACCTTCCGGAAGCCCGTCTTGTTCAGCTGCACGTAGCTCTTGAGCTCGCACAGCTGCACATACAGACTAACGATGCGTTTCTTGAGCATGATCCCGCTCGAGTACAGCACCGCCTGCTCGTAGTCCTCATAGCCGGTGCTCAGCCGCCGCATCGACCGCGTCAGCTCCGTAGAAGCCGTCATGTCTGTCACCGCCGGTTGTGGCGCCGACTTACGGCGGGAACTGAGCAGGCTCTGGCGCCTTTTCCGGTTTGACGGCGTTGTCAAGGCTGTGGTTTCATCTCCATCCTCTTCCTCGTCGCTGTCCTCCTCTGCGCCGTCTTCGGTCGAGTGGTGGCTTGGCGCGCTGTCCCTCCGGATCCGCGCCGCGAGTTGCCGGCTTGGCCCACCGACGCCATTGCCGTGCCCGCTCTGCCCCGTCGTGGGCCTGTCAGCCGCCCCATATTCGTGATCGTCCGAATCCTCTTCAAACCGTCCAATGTCGCGGAGTAGGCGGTCCACATCGTCGATCAGCTCCCGCTCCTTGAGCTGGTAGAACGAGGAGATCTTCTCCAGCTCCACGTCCAGCGCGCGCTTGAAGACGCCCTCCGGATCCTCGGAGGATATGAGGGGGCGCGACTCGGCATCGCCGGCGTGGGAGAGGTTGGATTGGTGGAGGTTCTTCTCGAGTTGGTAAATTCTGCATGCGGGAGCGAGTCAGCCGGTGGTCATCCTGCGCGCCACACGCGCGACATATCCGGGACGGAAAGGAGTGGGACGCACAGTTTCTTGAGGTTGCTGTAGGCGATGTAGTGGCTGCTCCAGTCGGGGACGGCGTTGAACTGGATGCTGTGGGAGAACTTCATCTCGTCCTGGTAGTCGAGCCAGCGGCGCTTCTCGACCCGCTTGGCTGCTCTCCGTGCTTCTTTCTCGTCGAGCTCGCGCCGTGCCGAGATCTGGCGGTAGTCGGCGAGCTCGTACTGTTCCTCTTGCTGTCCTTTGGTAGGACTCCCTCCTCTCTCCGAGACACCAGTCGAGGTCGGGGGCAAGGCCGTGGTTGCGGTTCGCTGCTCACTTGCTGATGATGACCCTGAACAGTTGGTGAAACTTGCAGTATCGCGGATAGAGGAGGGATATCTCTGGGAAGAGGTGGGGGGTGGAATGGTGAATTACTTGTATTGACCGCACATGGGGAAAGATGAGAAGCGAAAAGCGGCGAGGGTGTCCAAGTTGTTAGCTAGTCACCAGGTGTCACCGATATCAATATCATGCTTGTGCCGATATCGAGGTCCTTGTCAGAGGTGCATGTCGTGCTACTCCATCAGGTAGGTAGGCAGCCAGGCTTCCAGGAATTAGGTGCTGCCGTGGGTGCCGCTAAAATCAGCGGTCTGATCCGCAAGTGTGACATCTGATATGGACCGCCAATCCTTGTCAGGGCACCACCCAAAAACCCGGAACGCAGCCCGCCCCTCACTATTCTGTACTACATACTTAGGTATGGTATTACCTAACACTAGATCCTAGTAGTAGGTACTTTGGGGCCCTGTTTCTTATACTCCAGGGTGGTGTGTAGTGTGCACATGTTACGGCTGACATTGTCCTTATCTGACAGCTCTGGTTGCTCCCCCAGCAAGGGGCAAAAAAGAGTGTTCACGGATGTTCTCAGGCTTCCCCCCTTGCCTGAAAGCTCCCGTACACGCAGGACGCTCGGGCGGCGCCATCTTCGCATAGTCTTCGCCAGACCTGCCCTTGCCGCGCTGATGTGCGGCTCGTTCATGTTGGTACTTGGTCTTCTGCGCATCAGGACGCTGCACTCCGCGGCCACTGTCCCAGTAGAGACCCTCTTGACCTTGTCAGACGCGGACAACTGTGCAGCCCTCGACAGAAACCGCTTTGAGGCCGCTTTGTGTGGTCGGCAACCCGAAAGCTGCCATCTATGACCGCTTTATTCTCAATCACGATCGCCTCTCTCTCAGCTAGACTGGGCCTCAGGTCGGGGAGAGCTGATCCGGTACCATCGGCATGAGGCTATCGGCTCTTGTTGCCATGAATACTGGTAGTCGAGCTGTGCTTCCAGTAGTTATTTGACCCGAATCGGAATACTCATTCTTCTGTGAATCAGGAGCGGCCTCATACATCCTATCGGCGTGGGTGAAACTTACTCTCGTAATTGTCTTCGCAGACGGGAATCACATGAACTCCTCGAGTGACCAATCGTTGTCACCATCTGGAAGGCTGTCTCTGTTGGCCCTGCGCCCATTCGTCACCATTTCCTTGCCCGGAAGGGCCTTCCATCTCCTCTCTCGCCGATTGACATGCGCGAGTGTGCTCGGAGCATCGACCTTGACCCGTCTCGCCGAGTCCCTCTCTCTACTCCTCGCAGGCAACGCATCAAGATGGGCGCCAGTCCCCACCCAAGTAGGCCATTGAGTGTGACCTCAGTCTCGGTCCACGGAACCGATTGCAAGTTCGCTCCCGAACTCTCCGCCGAGGTTGACGGCTGATCGATAAGCGTTGTGTACAACGCTTTCGTCAGTTTATTTTTCCCGATAGCTAAGTTCCTACACCTTTCAGCACTGGGAAGTGGGCCTCGGAAACAGGCCTCAGGTGCAAATTAGGTATCACTCATGTCTTTTCTGCCGTAGTCACCTAGAATGTTTTGCCTGCGTTTGATGCAGAAGCACTCCTGCTGAAAGGATGTATCCTGGAGATATTCATCTTGTAAGTCGTACGTAATGTAGCCTAGGTATATACATAGAGCTATAGGGTCGCTCCTAAGATATCTGATATTAGAATTTAGCTATCGCAGGGATTTGGTATTTTTATTTAATTCTGCTTCGACTTTTTTTTAAGAAAACAAAATCATTACGCAAGATACTTACTAGCTTATAGGTTATAAGCTATTAGTCCTTAAACTAATAATTATCTAGAGCTTCGTGCATAGTAAGCCTCCTTGCAAGCTACCTATATTAATCTCCGGCTTGTTTTTTTCGCAGTCAGCTAGTCTAAGTCTATATTTATATCAAAAATGTTTTCCTGCATTGCGAGCATCTCGCGTACTAAGGTAATATAGATAGACAAGTTAAGTAAAATGCACCGATAGGCAGAAGACCCGTTCGTTTATAAAAAAGTGTCTATAAAAATAAGTAATAGATTAATTATCTAAAACACGATACTATTTAGCTTAAGCATATAAATATATACTCTGCTTACTACTATAAGAGGCTATAGATTATAGGCTTCTTACTTCCTTTACTTTCCTAGCTTTATAACCTTTATATTCTTATCGATTGTAAATGCACTATAGTGCAAGCGTTTATCCTTGTTACTTTAACGCTTAGATTCTTTATTAGTTTATAGATTTATATTAGTATAAAACGCGCTGCCGGGAATAGAAAGGATGCATTAGAATATAGGTGATAAGCGCACTTCATAGCGACTTTAAACGACCTCGGCCGAGTCGTTTTTAACAGGTTTAGTAGGGACCTTGGAGGTCGGGTCCAAACTGTTAGTTTGTCGACGAAGGAAACCGCCACAGTATGTCACACCATGGTCTATACGGAGAATGGAAGGTGAGAGTGTCATGGAATCTTATAAAATTAACAAATGAAGTAATTTAGCAACAACCCGCCACCTATTTGTGAGCCCCTTGCGCGACCGTCTATGACCTCTGTCCTGTTCACGCCTTCCATTACAAACCATTATCCGTATCATCTATATGGAGAAGTCCTTCCTCATACATAGCTTTGGCGACGGGATATAGAGCCCGGGAGAATCTGGTCTGTCTTTCCAAGACAAAGCGTGGCGTGACGCTCTTGTACTGGTGCATCGTCCATTCCGCCACATAGGTTTCCCTCATGGGCATTTCGTGAGGCATGAATGCGTGGAAGAGATACGACGTAGACCAATCCTCTGCCCAGGCTGGCATCGATCCATCTGCTTCGATCTCGTCAAAGGACGGCAGCTTGTCTCCTTGCTTGAAGTCCGTCAAGTTGTTGGTATATTTCGGGTCCGCGTGCCCGGGATTCCACCCATAGAATGCAGGAATAGAAGTATCCAATGCATTGCCGTTGTGACCAACTCTCCCGGGCGTGAAGGCCCTTTCTTCCAGGATGAGCATGTGCCCGCCCGGCTCGCCGACCATTTTGTTGCCGACTCTGCGGAAGGCCTCGTCCGAGGCTCTTGCCCAACCGTCCTGGTTGTATGCTGAGCCAACAAACACCTTGTGCATCTCTTCGTGCCAGCCCGAAATCACTTTACCTTGCGGCTCCGTCATCCACTGGCCCGAGTTCATGTTATCGAAGGCTTCCGTTCGAGCCCCCACGGCACCAAAGTTGCTCTCCCGGAGAGGCTTGAGATCCTTGAGAGTGTATACATCCATGTCAAGATAGGTGCCGCCGTATTTCTTTGCCTGAAGCAGGAGATTGGAATCAGCGCTCCTTCATCCTGTTAACACGTACAAGCATATAAAAGTCACACTGACCATTTCGACCCGTAAGAAATCAGATGTATGTGCCAACCACTGAATCCGCACTCCGTTTCCGGCGTGCGTGGGCATCTCGACCTGGTTAACCACCAAATTGGGTAAATCCAAAATGATCTTGCTCCATTTGCTCACGTGGCCGCCACGGGCCGTCTCGATTTGTGCGTCAGTGGCATTGGTGTGTATGAAGATCGTGTCTGGGCGCATGTAATACCAAGCCGAGTATACGGACAAACACTGCCTGAAGTCGATGTTGAAGTGGGCTTCCGGGTTCGAGTTAATCCACGTGAAGTGGACAATGTTCGGTATCCTGGGACTATGATACCCCGAGATGCCTGGTGTCTTTGCAAGGTACGTTCTGACATCCTCATGGTAAGAGCCCGAAATGATCAACACAAGTGCGATACTTATCACGATGACAATGTGCAGGCAAGAAAGTCGTTGGGGGAACCTCGCCCGATACAGTCCGGCCGTCTCTCTGAGGATCCCCATCGCAAATGTGGCAGCGGAAATATGGGCAATGCAAAGTGAGGCTGGAATTTTAGGAGGTCAGGTTGGGAAGCGGAGAGCGAAGGGACAAGAGAGAACGCGTGTCTCTATTTATGCTTGACGGTTACCACAACGCATGAGGAAATGAGCCTGGACTGGCTGATCAACATGTGCAGACTTCCATCACATTCAGTCCCTTGCATGCCTTGGCTAGGCCGAACAGATGCTTCGACCGTCGTAGGAATGGCGCAGCTGCGTGTTCCCGTGTTCCAGACGCCACATTGCTGTTACGAAGGGATTGTCTCGAAATTATACCCTCCCTTGAGAGTGAGGGGTTCTCTCACAAATTCAGTGTAGCTTGTTCCAACTTTCGAAGTTTCCACATAAAGTTCATTGGACTTGCACAGCCTTAGCCTAGGAGACATTATCAAGATCCATGAATGGAGACATTGACGAGGCATAGTGGAGACTCCGGTGCTAACCACTATGGTGGCTTGCAGACTAGAACCAGGCGCTGTCACGTGTGCCTGAAACGCGTACTTAGACTCCGTACGAAGATCAGAGACCTCGTCTCCTCGTCCTTCGTACGAGACAGAGCTGAATATATATTTGTCTCCCCCCCCCCCCCAATCGCGATATTTGTTTTACGAATACGTACGTATTGAAGTCCACCCAACAGATACGCTATATAGATATTACTACCTTTAAAAGTAGCTAGGGTGCGAGGGCTTCCCTATAGACTAGACTGAAAGGCTTTCTAGCCCCGATTTACTTACTTAGACGAACGAAGTTTTCTCTTTTAAAGAGCTCTGTTTATACTATTTCATATTACTTATAAAGCTTAGGGGTATATGGAGAAATGGGCTTATATAAGTTGTTTTTCTAGGTATAAAACCCTGAAGGCTTATATAGTCATTTCAGACCACTATATATATTCAGACAGTTAGCAGTTAGTCCATCAGATGAATCTAAGCAACAGATGGCACAAAACAACGCGCTTACTCCTATTCTATATTTCTGATCTCCTTAATTGGCCCGCCGAATGGAACTCCCCGAATATTATATGCCGAGGCGAGCGCCAGACTTGACAATACAGTTCAATTGGTAGACGAGGCTTAGGCGGGTCTATGCTAGCTCGGATGACAAGGAAGCAGTTGCTCAAGCAGTTCCGGAATGTGGTGGCACCGCTTGGATACGAAGTCTACAACAAGCTGTATCTTCTCACCAATCGTTCTGAATTTATGGGTTAGCGAGGGATCTAGGCTATGGAAAATTGGGAGCTGTGTAATATGAGATTCGAGCAATTGCTCAGTTTTGATAGGGTTGTGTTGATCTAATGGTTCGTGTGGCCTGTCCGCCCAATTGGCCTATGCTATAGGCCGGAATGAGTTCAACGAGTTGGCTTATAACGCACGAAAGAATCATGGATAATGAATAAAATTTCCTCGACACATGTATCAATCCGAAAAATACACAGGGCAAATTACTACGATAATCAAGCAACCTGTCATTCGGGAAACTGATGACATGAGCCTGCTCCTTGTCAGTGGTCTTGGTCTCACTCGTTTCTCTCTATGTCTTAAGGAATAATTTTCCAGATTCTGAAGGATGATAGGTCTTCGGAAGCTTGACGGTCGCCGAAAGAGTGTGGCAAAGTCTTGTGTGTACAGACTTGTGTAGTTAAGTTGTACTGAACACGAGAGTTTGCAGAATCGAATCTCTGGAAACCAGTAGGAACTTTGGATTGAAGCCATTGAGAACATTGGCACCATAAAAGTCTATCTGGAATTAGCTACAGGACTGGAATACTTTCGTGGGCCTCTGTCAACAATATCTTGACCGATACTCAGTTGAGCTTATTGCCCAGGCACACTAACATTTATTGGTGATTCGACGCCTCAATAAGAGGTTCTTTAACGACAGGCTAATATAAGAACCTTATGGTCAGTAGTATTGTCCTGGAATAAGGGAGGTTGCTAGGTACAACGGTCAGAACAAGCCCAGTCGCCGACCTCGGGAAGTTAGTATACCTAGGTAGTCAAACCAAAGCCGAAGAGTCTAGTAATGCATGATTCTATCTTAATTAAAATGTTTCATTGGGCTGCTGATAACCGTTACTTCCTCTCTGATATGTATTCGATGGGAAGTAAGCTGAGGTTCTTCTAGCTGCTGTCCGGGCTTGATGATCTTCTCCTCGCTCCCGGAACTTGATGGTCTGATGCTGACAGCAGCAGCACTTCTGCACCCTGGCCAAGAAGACAACTCATACTCCGCGCCAGCTGGATGATCTACTCTTTCAATTGTGACAAAATGCCCGCTGGGGGATCTTGGTCTCGCCCACCTGTTCCGTCCCGTGAAGCTTGAAACATGCCTCCCAGTGCTGGCAGACCGGTCATTGGCACTTTGTAATTCCCAGAGGTGGCGGCTGAATAGAGGTTTAATTGCCGGGGCAGAAACAATGAAAGCTGTCACAAGATATTCTCGACTGGCCCACTGCGTAGCTATCAGGAGATCTTGCCGCGAGCGAAGTGAGTAAAAGGTTCTTAGCAAGGTGGCGACTATGGAGAATGCTCCAGATGTGAAAAGAACACCGAGCAGTAATTTTCGAATGGGAGGTAATCTCGCTTTCCAGAGTATAGGTATGGGTATTGCGATGATACCAAGGTCGGATCTGAGATATGTGGTCAGAAAAGATTACCGGAGGTGCGCCTTGCGAGTCTACAAAGGACGCACATGATGCTAAGTACAGGGAAGAGGACGTAATTTCCTCGGCGAAATACGCATCGATCTGCAATTTGAATTAGCTACAAGACTGGCGGAGTGGATTAGTATTGGCTTACCTCCGGGGTATGGTTGAACCTGCCAGGCATTCTGGATAGGTGTACAGTTCGTAAACTGAAACATCAAGGCCACGAAAAGTGTTGTCGCTGCTAATATTCCTACCCATTTCGTCTGCTTCTCCCACAAATCTACAGTCTTTGAATTATTATCATCAGCAGATGCAACACAAAACTCTCGTTGGGATAGATGGAAAGATGAACGGACCAGACGACGGTAGTAGAAGATGACGATGCCTTTCATGGACCATATTAGACAGACGTAGGAGCACCAAGACGCAAAAGTCATTTTATCACCGATTCGATAGCTTCTAACCGTGTCTTTGTCAAGCTTCATAGAGGAAGCCACCGTCTGGCCGACACTGCTTCCGGTGATACCAATGTAGTGTAGAAGAACCATGTCAGCGGTCCAAAAGGACTATGGGAATCGGAGTAACAGAGTCAGTTACTCAGATCTATGAGTATTTCGGAACATAGGAATCCAAGGGGTACCCGGCCCTATCGTGATATCGACTTACAATGGCAATGCCGGTGCATATGTCATCCCCCTCGAGTCCGCGGAAGCCAACCAGAAACACTCTCCCAAGTATTCTCAGGAAGAAGATTACCATCCCCACGGCGTACTCCCCGTATAACTCAGCGTTGACCTCGGCCTGAGTAGTCATGGCTGAGGTGGCGACTCGACTTACTTCGACTTGAGGTGAGATGTATCGTGCAGACGGATGGTTCGAGGACGTCGAGCTGATGCGGATCTGTCAAGAACCCAGGAGAAGGACAAGAGCAACTTTCAAGGTTTTCGCTAGCACTTGAGCAGACTATTACCTGGAAGACCATTCTGGCAGCACGGGTTCTATACCTGATGCCTTGATAGAAGATCTGTTCACCAGACTCGCCAATACTGCTCCGTGACGACTGTTTCCTGTGCCCTGGAAGACCAGGGCGTCATGGATTTAATAGATGTTGGTACGTCCTGGAGCATATGCGAAATGAAGCCCCCAGAATGCGAAACCCTTGCAAGGCCCCAAGCCTTTCCCAGAACACACTTATAACGGTGCCCTGCACCAAGAATACTTGTAGCCTCAAGGGGGTCATCATAAGAACGGGACTCCTCAGAGTGCCGTTCCTACTTCGTTCTTAGTTTCAAACCTCTCTCCAGGGCAGAGGTGGCCAGGTCATACATTCCAGGCAAGATCAGTTTCCCTTCATGAAAACCAGTGAGTACTGCGCTAAGATGGGCTTGTCTGACCATCGACGTGTCAGGGTCCATGGTACCTATTCGCCTCAGACATTCTCGTGGATAGGTACCCTCTAGAGGTAGCCGAGTGTGACTTCAGGATTGTCGGCCACCCGAGATACTCGCGGTTGTCTGGGACTTTCGTCTGGACACCAGCGCCACCACTAGCGTACTAAACAATACCACGGGTTATTGTGGGTCAGATAGGCATGTGTGATCAATCATGCATATGCATAGTACTAAGTAATTTATTGAAAGACTGCATGCAGGTCAAGTGCAAAGCGTATCAGGTCATCCCGACATCTGAACGCTAATTCACCATTGATGCTCGCATTGGTGTGGGTAGCGACCTCACGGAGAAACTCAAAGCCTTGTGCCAATGAAGCGGTAGTCCGCCGTGTCGGGAGCCAATCGCGGATGATGCCGCGCCAAAGCCTTGCAAATCCTTCGATAGCCTTGTATCTTGGTGGATACGCAATGACACCCCAGACAGCACCTCCCACACACACACCAGAGGAACTTCTGTGAATAGCGTACGTGGACAGCTTCTTTTCCTCCAACCCTGCAGATACGATGGTAAGAGGTGTGCCGATTTTGATGAGCACCGCGCCAATGTGGGGAGTCAATACTGAAGTTTCTGTTGAAAGATAGCAATTAGATAAACTAATCCTTGACAATAAAAAAATTCGGGTTCTACACCGCTCATCGCAATTTCAGGACTGCCATTTTGCAAGCAAGCAATTCGCGAGAAAACTATGTCGCGAATAACGAGATTCAGTCCCCGGAGATACTCTGGCAGTGCATCATGCATCCCGTACTCCATACAATAAGTTCTGGCCTGGTGTGGGGCTGATGCATCCGATCTTTTCGTGACCAGTACTTCAACAAGATCTTCACAGGGGCCCTATCCCCAGAATCATATTACTGGAAGAAGCCCAATTTCTTTGGCACTGCAACTCCAGCTGAGAGTATCCTGGCTCCTCGTACTTTGGTTTGACAATCCAGACAAGACATCCTGCCAACGCCGCTGGCTTACATCTAATAATGTATCAGGAACATGACAAACGTGACTCCGTCGAGCCGACTCCAGATGATGGCGATCTGATTCGTTCGAAAGCGCTGGCTGCGGAGATCAGCGAGCTGCCACCTGGATATTATTCCAGTATCAGAGTTATTGGCACTTTCTCGGGTATCGGACTCACTCTACTGGCAACGTGGTAAGTAAGAGTGTCCATTTAAGCTGGTTATGATGGCTGACCTGATTGTAGTACGTAGTTCCGGGTCCCTCTGTCTCCAGCAGGCTGTTGTGAGCCCAACATACCTCTCGAGGACGTCTCGTGTACTAACAAGATAACCTGGCACAGACTGGGCCTTCGCCTCCGGAGCAGCAGCTATCACATACATCGACGAAGACATTGGGCCCAGCGCGAATGCCAGCCTTTTCTCAATTGTTTGGACAGTATGTGACTGCGTAAGCATCCTGCTGTTCGGCCGGTTGTCTGATCGTTTCGGAAGGCGCTGGCTCGCGATCGGAGCGAATCTACTTGGCATCGTTGGTGGCATTGTTGCGTGTACTGCGAAGGATATGAATACGCTGATAGGTGCCAACGTCTTGCTCGGATTAGCTTCAGGACCGCCGGCTTCATACCCCCTTCTGACAGGAGAGTTGGCACCCAACAGGACAAAGTTTCTGGCGACTGTCCTTGTTGTTGTGCCGAATGTCATCGCCACCGGCTTTGGTGCCTACCTTGGCCAAAGACTTGCAATACTTGCGACCTGGCGTTGGATTTTCTACGCCTACATTATCTTCATGGTCCCCGGCACAGTACTCCTCTTTTCATTCTACTTCCCACCCTCGTTCACCCAGATGCATGGCAAAGAGACAACTACGATTGAAGAGATCAAGAAGATCGATCTCGCAGGCGTTCTTCTACTTATGGCCGGTCTGACGTTATTTTTGCTGGGCGTGTCTTGGGGAGGGAATGGTTTGGCATGGAACTCGTCAACCATTCTGGGACTCCTCATTTCGGGAGCTGTCTGCCTTTTCGCCTTTGTTTTATACGAGACATACGGTGGGCCGGCGCGTCCTATTATTCCCATGCACTTCTTCAGAGATCTTACTGGCTTCCTGCCCATTGTAATCATCTCTGGAGTGACAGGGTGCTTGAACGTCGCACTCCAGATTGTGTGGCCTTCCGAAGTCACGAAGATCTTTGGTACCGTGAACTGGGAAAGGACGGCTTGGCTATCCACCACAGTTGCATTTGGCGCGTGGGGAGGGATCATCATCTTTGGGTCCCTGTTCAGTGTCATCAAGCACATCAAATGGCAGCTTGTGTTTGGATGCATTTGGATGACAGCTTTCATGGGTGCTATGGCTGCTATTACGCGGGAGAGACTGGGCGAAGGGGCCGCCTTTTCGTTCCTCGCCATGTTGCCAGTGGGCTGGGGAGAAGTAGTAACTATGTTGATGGTGCAGTACATTGCATCTGACATGGACCTCGGAGTTGCATTCGGTGAGTCTCGCTGTGTTTGCAATCTGCAAGTCTTCAGACTAATTCTTTGCTTTTTCTGCTCTTCGTAGCTGTTGTTTCTGCCATGAGGAGCATCGTTGGCTCCATTTTTACAGCCATTTTTGACGCCGAAGTGTCCAACACGCTGCCGCACAAACTATCCTCGATTGCTATGCCTGTTATTGTCGCGGCTGGACTGCCCGAGTCCTCGGTCTCTGACCTACTCGATGCCATCAACAGTGGAACTCAAGCAGCTCTCGAAGCCGTGCCTGGCATGAATCAAACTATCCTGTCGGTTGCCAACGACAAGATCTCGGACGCTTATGCCGCGGCATATGCATATGTGGACTACACAGCCATGGCGTTAGGAGTCGTCGCTACTATTGCAGCGTTCTGTCTCAGAGACTTTGATCAATATCTAAATAATCATGTTAGCAGGCAAATCTACCACAAGAGCGACACGGTGAAAGATATTCTCGAATTGGTCGATCCGACGGCAGTAAGCTCTCGTGTCCGGGAAACAGATATTTCAGGGGGCCTCAATACTAATGATGACCCAAAATAATACTGGATAGAATGTTCAGATTCATTAGTACGGTCCGGCTATCGTGGTTGGTCACCGCATGGGGTGGTCCTTCGTGGGGGAGGCGGAGGGGATAGGCCTTGGGCGGTATGGACAGGGCTGGTGGTAGGAGGATGTCTGTCACGAAGTTCACTCTTCAGTTCCTGGGGAAGCGTTCACTTTAATCGTGGAAGCCTGCACTCGTTGAATGTAGTACATAATCTCTTTTCTTTTGTACGTCTAGTTAGAATCTAGATAAGCCCTAAAGGAATTGTGGACCTTTGGTAAGCTGTTGTGCTTGATTATTCGCATGTTACCCGACCCGTACGAGAAACTGATCACTAAGAAGTCATTGTGAGAATCTTGGCCTATGACTCCCGTGAAGCCGCCAGAGTAGAGGTTGGGAATTCCGGAAGCCAACGCAGGCCCTTTTCCCAGTCTCCAAGCAGGGTCATGGAGGCCGGCTTTAGAGACTCTGCACTGCCCGGGACTCATTGGGTCGTATGGAGAAGTGGACCCAAGTAGTTTCCTCCCAAACAATCACGCATGATCCCACCCTACTGATGCAGGGTGAGGCACCAACAACATGATGCGTCACAAACATAAACGGGCCAGAAGCTTTACAAGCTCAGAATTCGTACGGCCCATCACACAAAAGTGAGGAGATCCAACAAAATATGCCTGCTACGAAAGTTGCGACATTCCACTGCCGCTTTCCGAGGGAGAGGTCAATGCCAGATTTACAGCGAGGCACCAACGGAACTTCAACACCCATTCGGTGACACTCTCGCTCATAGAGTGCTTCGGTCCAAGACGCCATAACTGCGGAATGCTCAACCAAGATGGCACCAAACATGATGAAAGCTTTCAAGCTGGTCACATGGGGCAGCCCCGGCCAATATGCAGAAGTACCACGGCCAATTCCCGGGCCAATTGATGTGCTCATTCGGATGAAGGCAGCAGGTCTTTGCCGATCTGACCTCGACATGGTCGACAGCATACCCGGATCCGCTCCTTACGCAAACTCCATCGATGCCGGCTATATCCTGGGCCATGAGAATGCTGGGTACGTGGCGGAACTAGGTTCAGAAATCACGGACCTTCGAATTGGGGAGTCTGTTGTGGTTCATCATATGCGCCACTGTGGGAACTGCGAGTACTGTTGTGACGGTGCTGAGCAGCATTGTGAGGCGTTCAAGAGAGGGGCGATTGGTATGACTAGGGGTTGCGGTTTGTAAGTGCTATCTCCGCCGGGAGGAGAACCAGGATGAGCTAAATTGTTCATAGTGACGGCGGTCTCGCGGAATATCTTGTAGTACCCCGAGCAGAAATCATATCCATCGGCGACGCAGATCCAGTCGTATTCGCGCCCCTCACCGACGCGGCCGTGACGGCCTATCATGCCATACAGACGGCGGTCCAGCGCCTGAAGCCTGGAACCAATGCAGCTGTTATCGGAATTGGCGGTCTGGGAAGCTATGGAGTGCAATTTGTCAAACTACTATCGTCAGCTCGCATATTCGCTCTCGATACGGTCCCTGAGAGGCTTGCCGCAGCCAGGGAACTCGGAGCTGACGAAACAGTTCTATTCGACGGCGAAACTGGCAGCAAATCTGCTACCTGGGAAGTTTCGGAGTTGACTAAGGGCAGAGGTATCGACGTGATCATAGACTTCGTCGGGAGTTCGGCGACGTTGGAGTTTGCCGCCACGGTCTCACGACCACGAGGACGTATTGTGCTCGTGGGTATGCAAGGTGGGACCATCACGCTTGGTTGGGGGTTATTCGCAACCAGTTGCGAGTTTTCTATCAGCCTTGGAAGTACTCGTCAGGATTTAAGGGAGGTTTGTGAGTTGGTGAAGGCGGGAAAAGTGACGGTTGATCTTCAGAAATTTGGATTCGATGAGATACAGAGAGCATACGATGATCTGAGGGCAGGAACACTTGTGGGCAGAGCTGTCATTGTATTTCCAGACCACATATAGGTGGACACGGTAATTCCACGCTCATGTATGGCCCTACACTAGATTCGCTCAGCTGACCTTGAACGCTGACCTTGAAAGCTGATCGCCGGGACACTACGCGCACTAAGTCATGTGAAGGCTTCAAGGTTGTTACTTCAGGAATGCCCTCTCTCTTTCAGGATCACCACCAACCTTACCACAATACCTAGTGTGTCAGTTTTTCGTGATTGTAAGAGTGGCGTCCAGAAGACTTGCAAATCTGTTTGACGCGCAGCGAAGCAAACTTTTATTCTTAGCCCTGGGATGTTCAACAAGTTCATCCTCAATACCATTTTACTTCAAGATTTTCATGGATGCCCTAGAGCATTAATCCCTCCATTTGTTCAGCACTCGAGCCACAAATGATCTCTTGTTGCTTTCCATGTCGCCCGAGTCCGACTTCACCAATCGATCCGAAAAGTCCATCTCGGCCAGCCGTACCCTGCGATATAGCTCATTAGATTCAATCCATGCTCCTTCAGCAAAAGGTGTCACAGCAGATTGCGAAGCGCGAGGGGCACTCACCAACGTGTCTTGTAGTATGTCTTGTAAACCCCGTAAAACAGAATGGCGGCCGGGATCATGATATAGGAAGAAACGAAGCTTCTCCAGTTGAATGGTGTCTCGAACGCCACAAAGCCTTGTATTAATAGAATAAAAAGGTTGAGGAACAGGTTGAAGCGGTAAATCCAGATGGAGCCAAACGCCTTGAATGGAAATGAGGACGGATCGATTCCTTGTTTGACAAGCCCGCTGCGTACGCGTAGGTGAGTGAGGATGATGCCGGACCAAGCTATATATGCTGCTGATCCTCCAACCGATACTAGATATGTGAAGATCTGCCCGGCTGTGATTTTCAAATTCATCAGAGCGAGGAACCCCCAACAGCAAGAGGTGACGATCGATACGTAAGGAACTATGAGGGCGACGGCGTTAGACGTGAGCTCCAATCCATCATCCAAGAAGGGTTACCAGAAATTTATAGAAACGCAATCGGGGTTCACTAGCCTCCTTTTTTTGACGTTGTTGCGAAAATTTGGGGGGCCCTGCCGGACAGCGCCAAAGAATATAGACATCGTGACTGGACATATATGCAGCCATTACTCGCTGAAATGAACGCAATGGTGATGATTGCATTTATGAAGTGACCTGACCAAGTCCAACCACCATTTGTAAAGGCGATCGTGAAGGGTGATGAAGCGGTTGTCGAGTTGGCGTTGAGGAGCTCAGGAGAGGTCGACGGACAGATCAGGCCCTGGAAGAAGATCAAGCCCATGTAAACGAACAGAATTCGGTAGACGACAGTGTCGACCCCCTTTAAATATTTAGCCTGTCAAGTGATCACGGCGGACAATAAGTGTTTGTTGACGTACCCTGGGGATAGACTTTGCAGGATCTTTGGTCTCCCCTGCTGCGAGGGAGATGATTTCGGTCCCGACATAGAAACCGGCAGCTAAAACAAATACCTGACCGAAACCATTCACTCCATTCAGTATCGGGCCTATTCTCTATGTTAGCAATGACACAAGCCTCACACTTGTTGATGAACGTACCATATGGTGGCCTCCAATATCGGAAGCCAATATAGCCTGTCCCAAACGCGCCAACATTATAAAGAATGGAAAGGAAGAAGCAGAGAGCCAGGGACCCAATCTTGAACCATCCAAGGTAAAACTCAATCTCGCCATAAATACGAACGCCAACAGTGGTCATGACCACGAAAAAGACGAAGAATACCATTGTCCAGGCCCATAGCGGCATTTGCTCATCAGTAACCCAATACTGTAGGATTAAAATGGCCCCGTTCCACTCGGAAGGCAGGAAGACACTCCACATGAAATAGTACATCCATGCCATGGAAAAGCTGAAGGCAGGGTCCACAAAGCGGTTCGCATGCTGTGTTGGCAGAAATTGTCAGCAACAAGCCCGGTTGGAACAGGAACGTAAAGAGGACTTGCTCACCTCGATGAACCCACCAGCAATAGGAAACATAGTCGTCACCTCTCCAATGCTCTGCATGAGTGCCCATACCATGAACCCTGAAACCCCAACATTGTATTAGCCAGTCATCGAAACCGGTATGATACGGGGCAGATAGAGTTCGAACATACCAACGATACCAAAGCCTATCAAAGCCCCCAAGGGGCCAGAGAGATAGAGGGCATTTCCAAAGGCGTAGAAGCATCCGGCTCCGATGACACTTGCTAGAGAGATGAGTGAGACGTGTCTACCCAGAAGAGCCCGCCGCAAGCCAGCCTCCACCACGACGTCTCCCTGCACCTCTATCACTTCAGTCTTCTCCAGGTTTGCTTCTTGCTTATTTGACATGGCCGAATCTGTGACGTCTGAAAGCGGCGCCGACTGCTGGTCGGGGCTGTTGTGAGGCATATCCAAACTGCGAGTGTGGTGAAGACTTGAAGACTATGTGAAAAGATAGGACCCTGATTATGCAAAGGCTCAGGACCTGGCCAGGCTCATAGATAAATCATTTGACTACTTATCGAAGTGCAGATACATGGAGTTATCCGGAAGTCTGAAGTGACGACCGGATGCATCGTCTAACGAGTTGTGTGGGGGTAGTTCCCAGGGTGTTTTGTTATCAAGCTCAGAATGTACGCAATCTGCCGCTGTAGCACGACTGCATATATATATGTAGTAATCCTTGAATTGCTGTCGCTCTGAGACATTGATCCACCTTTCCACATCAGCCCAGTCGGAATCGAATTTACCCTAAATAGACCCAGAAACTTCCTCTTTGAAGACGCTCCGAACGTCGTGTAGTCTCCTGCGCTCAGAAGCTCAGGGATTATAGTGTAGATAACGACATCGTTCCTCATAGGGCCGATAGGGCAACAGCAATAGCATGCGACCCAAGTCTCTTGAGGAAATTAGGCATCGGCTACAAAAAAACACTCGGAGGTAGCTCTGCGAATGCCTGTTTCCAAGGGCAAGGCCGCGGGAAGGGAAGTTTTAGAGAGAGGGGAAGTGCTGACGAGGGAAAACGAACAAGAATAATCTCACCTTACATGGGAGGAGACGAACACTCGGAATGCTAATTATTGGCTCTAGGGCCGAGGCTGTTGCAACGTGGGACCATACTTTGCAGTGGCGAGTATACCTCGCACAGAGTCGGATCTTCCACACCTGCATCTTAAGACGAATCCCTTATCTGTGCTCCTTCTTCCGGGCGAACCACTCCTCCAGAGCCCTCATGACCTCCTCAATCGTCCACACCAGCGTCTCCTCGAAGTCAAAGTCGGTCCCTGCCTCCGCTGTGGTCGACCGCTGTGCTAAGACCTCTTTCTCCTGCAACACATCCCAACTCAACTTCCCACCCTCGACATCCCCATCCAGAAACATCCACTTATGCGCCTCGACATAATTCGGCCAGACGATCTTATCCACATACCCCGGCGGGTCCTTCCAGAAGCCCTCGAGCGTAACGTAGCCGTCCCTCGCTTCACGGCGTTGCGTCGCCTTTGCTCGGCTAACTTGCAGGAAAAGCTTGATGTCGATAAGGGACATGACCTGGCTGAATTTTGGCGGCGAGTAGAGGAGGAACCCGTCCAGCAGGCACATCCGGAGTGGAGATTTGCTGTTGAACACGGCGTGACCAGGTTGGCCAGGCTGCAGCCAGGATTGCACCTTGGCCTTCATGGCTGCTATCTTGTCTTCGGAGGCGGGGCATGCGCCCACAGAGTTTTGGTCCTCTTTTGAGTCCACGAAGGGCTGCGAGGAGAGGGAAGAAGAGGCCTCTGGTAAGCAATTTGGTGTAGAAGGAGTCCGGTGCTCTTTCAGGGGTAAAGGAGATTCCGCCGTCGCCACGCCATGGCTGCTGCGGTGCGTAACTCTCGCACTGTTATTGCTTACCGGAAAGGTGCCCTCGGAGCGGATGTGTGAGAGTGCTTTCTCCATATCGGAGATGTTGATAGACTCGGCGCAGTCCCAGTCCAGCAAGCCGTCTTTCATTGGGAGTCTACCAGAGATCAGCCACAGCACCACCCGAGCACTTATGGAGCACTGACTCTTCCTCCGGGCGGTAAAAGTCATCTTCGTGTAGGATGAAAGTATTCGGGAAGATGTCCCTCAGGAGTCTCGCGAGCGTTGTCTTGCCGCTTGATGAGCAGCCGGACAGGCCCACGATGACTGCTTTCTGATCGTCCATGATAGCAAGGTCGACGTGATGGGAGAATGAGCCGATCTTCAGCAAGGAACGGCTCGAAATAGCATGCGTTGCCCTCTATCAAAAATGAAAGTATAGCATGAGTGCTCAAGAAAATAGTAAGCACGCGCCAAGTTGACGTGAAGTCGGCACCCGGGAGCCGGGATGGCCGGCAGGCCCGGGGGCGCACAGACGCAAAGGCGCTGAGGCCCTTGGAAATCTGCCATCCAAAGCTTGGCTCAGGGGCCCCTGTCGATGCTTGCTTCAGTGACGCAAGCTGGCCTGGGAAATCAATAAAATCAACTTCACGCCGCGATCGAGACCGCGTCCAATCCAGAGCTCAACAACCCAAGGCCCCGAGATCCCGCGGAACACACCAGCAAGAAAGTCTAGCCCCTAACCTCAGACGCGCCCAACCCTCAGAATGTCGGAGCTCGTGGTATTAACCACCTCCATCGTCGCGCTCGTGTCCGGCTTTCTGCTGGGCGTGTACAGCGTGCGTGGGTACCTGATCTCGCCGGAATTCAGCAAGGAGGCCCGCGCCAACTACGAAGACCCGGTTGACAGCGACGAGACCGACATCGATGAGAATGAGACGGTTCTGGACCATGCGCCGAACTGGGCCAACGGCGAGGAAGCGGACCACAAGCAGGGGCTGCGCGCTAGGAACGTTGCGGGTAACAAGAAGAAGTCCAAGACCAAGAAGGTCACCGATGGTGATGAGACGCCCACGGGACCGACGGTCGAGGATACAGGTGAGGAGTGTAAGCTGGTGCTGGTGGTGAGGACGGATTTGGGCATGACCAAGGGTGAGCACACCACCTAGGATCCTCTCCTTGTCCCCTCCGGGAGTGGGCTCTGTCTCAACGTGCTAACCCAAATTCACAGGCAAAATCGCAGCACAATGCTCCCACGCGACCCTAGCCTGCTACAAGACCCTCTCGCGCCAGGCCCGGAAGGCAGGCCCCTCTAGCCCTGAGGCTCGGTTGCTGTCCCGATGGGAACATTTCGGCCAGGCCAAGGTCGCGTTGCAGGTCAAGTCATTAGACGAGATGCAGGAGTTGATGGGCAAGGCGCGGAGCCTGGGTATCACGGCCGAGGTCATTCAGGACGCTGGGCGGACGCAGATTGACCCGGGCAGTTTGACGGTGTTGGGTGTGGGACCGGCGCCTAAGAGTGTTGTCGATCGGGTTACGGGTGGTTTGAAGTTGCTGTAGGGGCATTTCGAGGGGCCGCGGCGATAGATGAGTAGTCAGCACTTGCGACAACTTTGCAGAGCGCACTGGGGAAGAGGGGGGGGGGGGGGGGGGGGGGGGAGGGGGGGGGGGGGGGGGGGGTAGAGGAGAAGGGTGGTCGTAGAGAGGAGGAGGAACTTCTCTAGTGTACGTGGCTTTGCACAGTGACCGCGAAGGGGCCGAACGGCAAGACTAATATTCACTCGAGGTGATGTCTCCAAGTCCCGTGCAAATTCGTCCATGCATCGGATTACATATCCACGAGCGCAGATTGCGCCAGAGGCTGACTGCCTACGTGGAGCCTTCATCTACTGCATGACTCCTCCCATTCCTGCACGATCGTCACACTTTTCCTGTTCAAGAACACGCACACCTGCCAACTTGCAACATTGCTCAAATCTTCCAAGGTTGCCGTCGTATCACCTTCCCCTGCAACCTAGGTGCCTAGGTACCCCACAGAACCGGGACTGTTTCCTAGTGGGGCCGTCTGTGGCTCCTCCTGGATCGTGCAGATAGGGCCCGTCGAAGGATCTCTCATCCCCATCTCGGAGCCGGCAAGGATGGATCCACCTATCAACCTGCTTGACGAACCAGATGCTCCGCGATGATGGCCCCACGAGCACCCGTCCCGACTGGCGACGCGCTGCCGCCCGGCTACCGGAGATCCGCATGGAAGACTTCGACCTCTTCGCAAATCGCAAATCGCAACTTCACGAGCATCATCCAACCGAGTCTTGAATACGGCGTTGAATCTCGCACCTAATGGCGAACTATGTCCACGTGGTCACGGGTCACCACGCAGGCATATAGGTATAGACTTGTGATGAGCTGATAGGGCTGTTCACAAATCAGATAAGCTACACTGCCTCTTCAGCCTCTCTTATCATGGT
The DNA here is from genome assembly GCA_003012965.1 of Juglanconis oblonga. NCBI lineage: Eukaryota > Fungi > Ascomycota > Sordariomycetes > Diaporthales > Juglanconidaceae > Juglanconis > Juglanconis oblonga. The sequence goes on along the minus strand of MUZH01004377.1, from coordinate 64,550 downwards.
TCCTGCAGCACCTAGATTTTTAATTTGCCTGGGGACTATCCTGGTCCTTCGTTGACTACCTGAACGTCTCGGGGACAGCAACCATTGGCAAGACATGTCGGTTGGTTGACCAGATCGGCAGATCAGGTCTCGCTCCCACTCCTTCCGATATTAGATACCCTACCTAGGTATACAGAAGATTCATTTTGTTTCAAATTGTTTCCATTTTTCATATTCAAGTGGAGTTCGTTCCATTGCAACCATTCTGACGAAAGAACTATCAACAACACCTCCGCCGTCACCATCGCTCTCGGAATCGTGAACCGCCATGCAGGTGTCCCTCCCCTCTTGGAGGGCCCCGGACATACCTATTGGTAGACTGGACGATGGTAGGGGAACCTCCCCAAAAATGACCATCCCTGAACAATGCGTCGTCGTCTCCGCCTTCATTACGGAACGAACTGTTGGGATTGTGACAGATTTCATGCCTTTTAGATGATACATCGTAATCCAGGCCGGGCCGACGATACCGGAATGGCGCCGCGTCTGGGCATCAAAATATTGGAAAATCTGTGTCGGGACGTTATGTGATAATTCGTAACAACAGGAACCCCAAAATTGGATAGGATTCGCACGGTGCGAGTCACCATCATCGACTATCTCCATGGGTGTGTTTCGTATACTCTTTCTTGGTTGGTCGTAGCCTCTCCGACCGGTATACAACCCCTAGGTAGGAATCAATTCTCGCACTTCGCGACCGCACAAGGCACTGTCTGCAAGATTGTTAGAGCATCATGCAAGGTGACCGACCCACTCCGAATATTAGATCCTGGGAATTTTACTTCTCAATTGGCACATTGCATACATATCATGTGGCAGAACAGACCAGTTGTATCACACAATGGTCTCATAGTAAATCACTTCCTTACTTGAGGTGTACGCCGAAGACCTCCCTGGTGAAAGACCTCGGGACATGGTGTTCGTCTTCCTTTTTCTAGATACTGGCTTGATACGACCACAGGCAGCAACAGCCGGCAAAAGTTATGTTCATTGCCTCACATAATTTCAAATTTTGTGGTGTTCAGCCCGCACCGTTGATCCTGTCCGTCCTTCTCTTTCCTCCTGACTTCTTTTACATACAAACCCGTCCAAGTGTTCATGTATTTGCCTCGCTTCTTGCGCGACCTTTCCCGGCATCACTTGTCTGGCCATTAATTAGCAGTGAAACTTGGCAGCATTAGGTATCCTTCCTTCATCATGATTGAGACCCAAGGACCAACAGTAGATGCCGTCGCGATCGCCTTTGGCATTCTGACACTTATCTCGATCTCTTTGCGACTATGGGCGAGGATATTTGTGGTACGGCACTTCGGTGTTGATGACTGTCAGTGTCACACCCAAGAGACCCCGTCTATAAACTTGGTGTCACTGACTTCGACCATGTCGCAGACTTGATTTGCGTGGCCGCGGTAAGCCGCAGAGCACCCTTTCTGACTGTTCTGCCATGAACCGAAATACTCATACAAATGGGGCGCAGCTGTTATCCTGGGCATTTATCGGCGCTACGATTGCTTGTGAGAAATCACCCCAGGACAGCTCCAACAAGATAAGAAGATAGGTAGTACCTAGCCTGATTGCTGACAACATGCCTCTCATCAAGCTGTGCGTTATGGGCTGGGTAGCCACATGGAATATGTTGTAAAGTCCTACGGAACACATGACCTCGTAACCTACGCAGAGGTTGTCTGGCTCTCGTCCATCTTCTACAACGCCTGTCTCGGCTTCATCAAGACCTCGGTCCTGTCGCTGTACATGCGTCTCGGCGACAGGAACCTCCGCCGGCTCGCCATCATCATGACCGGGGTGGTCGCCTGTCAGGCTGGAGGCAACGTCCTGGCGTGTATTTTCCAGTGTACGCCGATCTCGGCTGCGTGGAACAAGACGGGCGACTACACTTGCATCAACGTCAACGCCTTCTATCTTGCCAACGCGGCTGTCAACATCTGCACCGATCTGTTGACGTACTCGCTTCCTATCCCCGTTGCGTTGAAGCTACAGCTGCCTCTGAAGCAGAGGATAGGTCTGGCAGTCATCCTGTGTCTTGGTCTTTTGTAAGTTGCGCCCTTCCTCCCCTCTCCACCCCCCCTGCCCGTCGGCCTGGGAAACACGCCTGATCATCTTTTCCACTCGGACTGACCATGTGTGTGTGTGTGTGTGTGAATCAGCGCCTGTATATCCTCCATCATTCGCATCAGCTACATCCCCCAGATGCTGACCTCGGCCGACTCAACATGGGTCATCGCAGGCGCCATGTACTGGAGCGTCATCGAAACCAACATCGGCATCCTCGCCGCCTCAATACCCTCATGGAAGGTCCTCGCCAAGCGCTACATGCCTCGCCTCCTAGGAAGCTCCGGCAGGGGCACCTCGGGGAAGCAGAACTCGGGCTTCCATCTGTCGTCGATGCGGAAGAAAGGCCGGGGGGCTCCGCGGCCGATACGGCTGGACACGGGGAACAATGACGAGGCTGCCGGTACAAAGTCTTTTGCGCCGCATGTTCGCCAGCGTGGTGTAGGGGAGGAGAACAGCAGTGACGAGGAGGCGCTCTTCACACCCACCGGAAGGATTGGTGTCAAGACGGAGATTAGTATGAGGTTTGAGGAACCTCCGAAATGAGTCATGGGACGAAACGTTGTTTGCAAACAGGCGGAAGTGGTGGTATGAGAGTCGTCTACTTCAAGTTCCGAGAGTCGGAGGAGCGGTCATCTGAAAACAGACGCCTCAAGAGCCAGGACGGTAGTCTTCTGTGGGACCACTCGTGCCATGGATACATACATGATGTAAGGATTATAGCTGGACGGCAGAAAATTCAGCTTAGGGCTTAGTGAGATAAGTAATTACCAGATGTTCTCCGCAACTGAGACAGCCAAGGCGAGAAGAGTGATATCGAGTTGGATCTCGAAAGATCTGGACAAATCAGACTTACATTATTCAACGTCGACCGTAGGTTGCACACTGCCCAATGGAAAAGAACCAAATCGAAAGAAGAAGGAGAAGAAAAAAAAGGAAGAAGAAAAGGGAGGGCACTAAAAGCGCGACTTTTCATCCCGATCAACGAAAGATCTCGACCTGAAAGAAAACAATGCCCCTGCGGCCCAATTCCTACCTATACGCGCTACCATTTTTCCCGCTGATCTAGTGGATATCATTACCAGGTATTCCCATCAAACCGAAAACGCTGCCGAGTCCTCGACCGCATTTCGAATTTGGTCTGCAAAAGTCAGCACGCATGTAGCAGCCACCTCGTCCCTCCGAAGAACTCACCTCTCATCCCACCCAACGCCTCGAACGCCGTCGAATAGTTCGCCAAAGTGGCATAGATACTCGTCAGCCCCTGCTGCAGTCTAACAAGTAGGCTGTTCACAACCATCGGTCTCGGCCCATCAGGCTGCTGCTGCTGTCCAACACTCACACCCGCGCCACCACCCATACCCATACCCATACCCATACCCAGGCCCGTCGCCTCAGCCGAGTACGTGTACAGCGTCTTCGTCTTCTGATACACCATCAGCAGCGCATACGCGCACTGCATAGCGCAGCACGCAAACGACGGCATCGTCCGCGGACAGACGATCGCTGATGTCGGCGACAGGAACACAGGCGGGCCCTGGGCCTGCGCGATGCCCGTCGGGTTCGGGAACGACAGCTCGTCGAACGAGTGCGCGATGCTGAGAGCACTCTTGAGGCAGATCTTGGCGGACTGGTGGCTGCTGAAGGGGAAGTTGGTGCTCACCGGCGGCAGATGTTGGGCCGCGGCGGTGGCGGTGGCGCATGGTGTCGTGTTAGCTGTGGACGGAGCGCCCATGGAGCATTGCCCGTAGGTGCTTGGGCCTGTGCCGTCCGAGGAGGGCGACAGACCCGTGGAGGTGGCGCTCCCCGTAGGTGTGGTGACGGTCGCGGCGAATGGGTTGGCGAAGGTGCTGCAGGAGCAGGTGGGCCATCGTCGTGGCTCGTCGCCATTGCCGTTCGAGTTGAGGGATTTCAGATCGCAGTGTTTGCGAGAGAAAACGGGGATATCGAAGAAAGCGCAGTACCGATGGACCTTGATCCTCGCGCTGGGAAGGGGGGGGGGACGAAGTATTAGTCTCGCGGTGCGATGCCTAGCCCGGAGGATAGCATACTTACCTGTTCAACTTGATTCTGGCCATGCATCTGAGTGAGCGCGCCACGACTCCCTCTGCAGAATCCACGGGTGATGTTGTGGTGGATGTTAGTAGCCAAGACTCGCTGTGGGAGAGGAGCGGTTCCAAGTATGTTTCTAGCTCCTTCATCTTTTCGCAGATGGGATTCATGTCGGCTTTCTCCTTGACGGCCTTGTTTAGGTCTATGACGAACTGGGTTGCCGCGAGAATGGCCCGCTGCGCTTGGATATACACGGTGAATGCCTGCATACAGTGAGCCGCCGTCTCATGCCTCTTGCCCAGCTCTCGCAGCAGTCGGACTACTCACTTCGGGATCTGCAACAAACGTGGGAAACTCGGCGGTATAGCTAGGAGAAAACATCATGAACGCCGGTTTCTAACATTCGTCAGATAAGTCAACGCACGACCCGGGGCTAGAGGCTCCTCACCGTATTGCTGACAATGACGCCCTGTGCAATACATATATACTGTGGTAAAGGTCAGCGTCTTGTTGAGGGAGCGGGCATAAATAGACACATACACTCATCCACCAGACACGTCGCCTTGCCTCTGTGAACTCATCTTCGACCTTGCAGCAGTGAAGGGACAAGTCCATGGCAGACATCAGAGCCTGTCCAGCCCGATTTTGCATCTTCTTGAGATTGCCCCGCTGAGCGTACTCGTATACGCTCAAGAGGTCGAGAGCAATGATACTCTCGAGTTCCACGGGTACTCGTGGGTGGAATGGCTGTCTGAAAGGGTGCTTGTGATCCTCACTCAAGGCCTTAGGAGGCTCGATCGCCGAGTCGGGGATCTCCTCGTCATTCTCGATAGTCTCGAAAGCGGACTGGGCGAAGTACTGAGCATACTTCCTCCTGAATAGTTGCGACTCATGAGCGTGGTGGTTGGAATCTTCCGGGCACGGGATGAGAGCGAGGATGGCGGAGATAGCGAGAGTGATGGGTGATGAGGGTTCATAACCCTCCTCGAAGACGCCGATCTGGTTCTGGAGGCGCGGAACGGGCCGGTCCACGGGTATGCTGTTCGGGGGCGGTAAGATAGGAAAGAAGGGATGTATGAAGACGTAGTACGCCTCTAGTCTGGCGGGACATGTTAGCCGCATGCCTGCAAGAATGTGTCCAGCAGCTTAGAGGTAGTCAGGCTCACTCACATGGCGGTGTCACTCTCATATGTCCTCACTATGGGTATGGCGTGGGACGGTGACTGTGTCCCAGACACATCCGATGCGAAGCCATTGCTTCCCAACGGGCCGGTGCTGTTCATGAAGAGGCTGTCGAAGATGAAGTCGCTATCCTGGACCCAGTCTTCGAGGTGCTTCAGACCGGCACCGGGGTCGATGTAGTTGTGAATCGATATGGCTACACGGTGCTATGTCAACAAGGCGTCTGGACTCTGCCGGATGGGACCGGAACTCACGGTCTCGAGGTAGGTCGGCTGGTTCTTGAGACAGCATAGCATACACATCATCGGGAATTTGCCTGGGCTCCTCGGCGGCATCCCCGGGGACCCGGGGCTTCTTCCGGCAACGAGGCCCACCCCGTCGGCTCGGAGTGTAGATACATTCTCGGCTCCTGCTCTGGCACTGCAAGGGACATGGTGATAAGCCCAGATCATAATGAGGCAAGTTATCGTCGCCGGGGTATGGGGCGGCTAGGGGTGTTATAACCTACCGTCGCACATGGTTTGGCACCGTCGCAACGGGTCCGAGCAGCGCGGCTTCATGATAAGCCATCGTCAGCTGACAGTCCGGCCTGGAAAGATAGACCCACACACATCCAAGCGCCACTTCCGCATCGCTCCCATCGACAGGACGCAAGGGGCGCAGTAAGAAGGGCTGCGGCATAACGTACCAAGCAAGACACGCAGACTTGACGGGGGGTGCCGCGAACTTCTTCTTGGTCACCCCACTCGGGCCGGCCGCGGAGACGACTGTAGCCGCATGTTCCGTCATGGCAGACACGTATGTATGGTCGGATGAGATGTGGGCTAGTAGGTGTCACTTCCTTTGCGTACGTCCCTAGAAAGACAGCCTTTTCGTCGGTCGTAGTTGACGTTAGATTGGAAGGCGGGTCGCCATTCGGCACCTGCGGATGGAGGGAGGTAGGTCGGCAGTAGTTGTCGTAGTAGTGGTAGCAGTAGTGAGTGAGGGATAACAGAGGGGATGAGTAAGTCTGTCTTCGAGAATCGGATCGCGGACTAGGGTGGTTAAAGAGCAGCAGCGCGTTCGAGGCCCAGGCCCGGGAGTGTGGGAGCAGAAGCGCGAGAGGCCAGGTAGGGGCTAGGAACCAGGAGCCAGGAAACCTTGGAAGTACAGTCTCCTTGCAAATAGTCTGTGAGGGTCTTTGGGGGGTGTGTTGCGGCAATGTGTAGTGGGGCGCAAACCTTAACTGCTGCGGAATCAGACGGGCACGGCAGATTACCCACCTAGTCCGACTCATGTGGGTCCAATCGGAGGAAATCCCACGGCTTTGCACGGAGTCGTCCGGGTCCCTGAGGTCCCTGAGGTCTCTTGACAGAGGTGGGACCGGCAAGAGGCAAGGGCCGTGATAGGATTGTTGCTGCGGCAATTAAAGTTTCCGTGCTCGCACTGCATGATCACCAAGCGTCCCCTTGCTCCTATCTCGTCGTGGGAGCTGGGAGCCACCAGATCATGGACAAAGGGTTAGGGTACGAAATATACCCCCGTATAAAAGGCAAATTATAGGGGCCGTGATGGTCTCGGTGAACGACGAGCGGAATTCTTCCCGAAAGACTCTATCGCGCGAGGAGCTGCCGTCTTTGGGACGTACCTAGGTAGTGCTTAAGTCTTCACCCAATTTTGATTCGTTCAGTCTATCTCCCATGGACATTGCTGATTATCTTTCGCTGTCCAGAGAGCCAAGTCTTCAGGCGAGACCACCGTGGTCATCTTGGCTCTTCTATCTTACATACGAGCCAAGATATGGCGAGATGACCTTCCAAGGTTGAAGCCTTGGTCTACGTGTAAGCCTCCTAATGTCGTGGCTCTCGTTTTTGGACTGGCCTTGAACCTGCCGTGACAATGTTCGTCAAAATGCTCATGTCTTCCCCCCCCCCCGGCGGGGGCCTCTTCCTCCCTCAATTATCTCTATGATATGAGCTTACCTGCTGATTGTCTTGCAGGACGACGATGCTGTCCCTGTCCATACCGTAACAGCCCGGACGCATTACAGAGCTGAGGCTACCAGTACACCTCCGTGGAGTGCCTATACCGCTTTCAGTGAGTCAGGCCGCCGGCCATCATGATTCATATACGTCCCAAGCTGTCGGAACACTGCTTCAGTGGATCGCTCGCTCTCTGCCTGCTGCAGATGCCATCTCACGCACACGGGTCCCTGCCGTGAGACAACTTTAGCTCCCGAGGTCCGGATGATTTCGCTAGATGGCTTTTATAGCAATCTCAGCAGCAGCGCGCCGCCACGACGTGAAACCCCCACTCGTTGATATGCGGATGGGAGTCACCCTTCGTCAATTCTTTTGACGTGAGGTACCCGTCGACTGACGCACGCTTTATGTGAGCTTGCAAAGAACTCCCGCATGGCGTCGACGCTCATGGTCTTGTCTTCGCCTCTCTGAGGCCCTCGATAATGAGGACACGAGAGGCATCGGGCGGTGGCGCTGCGACCCTATCCATTGGCGGCATAAGATCGACCACCCAAATTTTGCTCCCCAGAACGTAAAAGTGGCCTCGGATGGCTAACAGTGCGAGGTCCCGGGCCAATGGATAGTGGTCAAATCCGGTATCCGCCTTTAGATCCACACGATCGATCATACAATGGCGGTGACATCCTGGTACGGAGAACGCGCCCAGAAGGTCCCATCGCGATGCTGGATTTGACAACATCGAAATCGTTGCAGTAAGGTTGCCAGTCGAACAGTCGGGCGACACAGAGAGGTCCCTCGTAGACGTACTTCCCGCTGGTCCTCCAACTTCGCCGAAGGGCACTCGCTTCACGGCATGCTGCCTCGCCAATCTGGTTATGCTTGGTTACACCCTCCTTCCGACTGGGTCTTTAAGGACTTGGCACCCGGTGTGTGTATAGAGAGACGTGAGAAACGGCACTGGCACGAAGAGCACAAGGTGTACTGCTCACATACCTGCATAAACTCAGGCCCCGCCGGATGGGGTGCTGGACGAACTCTGGCAGGTCTGCATGACGCATCCCGTGGGATGAAATGTCTTGGTTGTAGGGTTACAGATCCTTCTCGGATATCACTAGCTGATGAAGTATCGGCTACGCCAAGCTTTCGATAGCAATAGAGAAAACTGGCAGGCTGCTCGGGCGTATACCGTTACTGGTACGGCACTGGGAATGAAGCTCAGGGGTCTGGGACAGCCACCTTTGTATGGAGCCGAATTGACGCGTGAAAGAGCAAAAGTAAGGCCGCATTCAAGGCCAAGAGGCCAAGAGGCCAAGAATGGTGCGGCAGGCAGACATTAACGGCGTGCCTGTCGCTGGGCCGGAAGTGATATGTGAGAGCGGGCAGGACGAGCAGCGGAGCGGGAAGATAAAACAGATAGGACGACGTTGGTTTTCTTATAGTGCTGAGGTAAGCATACGACGAAGCCTGTGACGGACTATTGCGCGTAAAAAAAAAAAAAAAAGGCCTTCGCAACTCCTTTGGAACATCGCAATGACAAAATTCAAATACTCACTAACCTCCAAAGTCAAGAGGTGGCCGAGGAAAGTACTACGTGTAGCACACATGATGTACAGACGATATGACCCAAAAAGATATAAATGGAGAGTATAGTCGGGATTTTCTCCCGATATAAGAATCGCTTCTCTTCATGGGGGCTTATTCATTGATTTGCCATTATGCAATACGAAGATGGAAGGATTTCTGCGGATCCAGCACCCCGGTTACCGAATATTGCCGCGGCCGCCTTATGAAGCATCTCCCAGATAACCCTTTCCTCAGCTGTCAGACTCTGATTTCAAACATCTTACCGCTTCCTTCTCTACTAGCACACAGCACACTACTCTGACGCACTCTTCCATCCGCAAACCCTTTTCAAGCCCGGCGTCACGACCTGGGACAAGCAGATCCACAGCACCAGTGCGCCGTACACCAGCCCACGGCCGGCCGATCAAGATGAATGGAGTCAGCGAAGCACGGCCGCCCGCCCCGGACATCGCCACCCTACACCATCCACGCATCCTTTGCCTTCACGGCGGCGGCACCAACTCAAACATCTTCCACATGCAATGCCGCTCACTGTCGTACAACCTCAAATCACGCTTCCGGCTGGTCTACGCCGAGGGCCCTTTCCCCTCCCCCGCAGGACCCGACGTCCTCTCGGTGTATGCTGAATGCGGGCCCTTCAAACGCTGGGTGATCACCGCGGAACCGAATGCCGTGGAAAGACAACCCAAGGAGACGTGGGCAGCCATCGAGAAGTCGATTGGCGACGCCATGGATGCTGACGACGAGCTCGGGGCGACGGGCGACTGGGTTGCTGTGTTGGGGTTCAGTCAAGGTGCCAAAATAGCGGCGAGCATCCTTCTCCGCCAGCAGGAGGCGCCTCAGAGTCTGGGACGAATAGGGAGATCAATGACAGGCTTCCGGTTTGGAGTACTGATGGCTGGGCGTGGGCCGTTGTTGCCATTTGATCCCGACAAGGCCTCATGGCTGGATGACAACTTCGACTATGAGACGAACAAGGCCTCCAACAGAATCCTGCGCATACCTACCATTCATGTTCATGGACTGCAGGACCCGGGCTTGCCATATCATCAGGTTCTGTTGGAGGAATGGTGTGACCCGAAAACCACCACCCTGATTGAATGGGACGGCAACCATCGCTTGCCCATCAAGACACTGGATGTGAAACTTGTGGTGGATAAGGTACTGGGGCTCTCGAGACAGACAGGGGTTCCTCTGGATCCGTGATCAGTCTGGCAGCCCAAGAGGCCGAAGAGATACCGTTTTTCTGAGTCTTTTCCTACTTTGGTATTGGACTAAGGGGCACCCTAGAGCTAGATTCGCTTCTCGGTACGAGGCGTCACCTTGGAGACCGGGGCTTATTGAAGGTTTTCCTAGATATTGATATATTTATTAGTTTCGTTGCCACTTACAAGCCGTCCCTGAGCGACACTGCTGATGTACGTATTGTAAAAGGAGCGATCGTGTCATGGAGACTTCACAATCGTATCAGCTTGCACCCAGCACTTCCCATGTAAGGCCGCACTTGTGCATGAATCTGTATCAGCCTGGCTCATATATATCTAGATATAGGAATTTCCTTTCTTCTGCACGGACCGTTGGAATGGTGCATTGTATTTGTCGGGGTAGCCCGCATTACTAAGGTGATATTAGTATAGTACCGGCCTATAGACGGGTAAACCACCCCCGCTTCTATCATTGCTGAAATCGATTAAGACAGGAGAATTGCGCACCTGTTCTTGGCGATTCTAGCATACAACACGACGAAATTGCAGAACTTTCAGAGTCGGTAGGACCAATCTCAGCACTCTCACCCACAATGGCCTCGTTGCCATCACTTCCCCTACCAGCCGGCATACGTCAGCGATATATCGACCTCACGACCGAACCAACCTGCGGCCTTAACGTCTTCGTGCTCGAGGCCGGCGACCCAACCAACCCACTAATATTCCTCTTCCACGGGTTTCCAGAGCTCGCATACACCTGGCGCAAGGTCCTTCTGCCCCTCGCATCTCATGGCTTCCATGTCGTGGCCCCAGATTCTCGTGGGTACGGCCGCACCACGGGCTGGGACGCAAGTAGCTACGCACACACCAATCTTTCCCAGTTCACCCAGATGCAGCTCCTTCTGGACAGCATTGCTCTGATGAGAGCACTCGGCCACCAGTCTGCGGCGCTTGTAGTCGGTCATGACTTTGGCGCCACGGCAGCTTCAGCATGCGCCTTGGCTCGGCCGGATCTGTTCAGGGCTGCCGCCTTTGTGAGCCATGTTCCCAGTGGCTCGACGAAACTCCCAGCTCTCTCCGAGAACGGTGCAAGATCCAGCCAGCCATCTGGAAGGGAGGACCAGACCGAGCTTGCTAAGGACCCCAACATCCACACGTCGCTTGCACGCCGTGAGAAGCCGTTAAAGCACTACCAATGGTACAATAGCACATCCGACGCTGCAAAGGACTGGCAGGAGCCCCCGCAGGGTCTCAAAGCCTTTCTCCGTGGATACGTACATCTTAAGAGTCACGTCTGGGAGGGCAACGCTGTCGACATGGGCCGCTTAACGGGTTGGACAGCCGATCAACTTGCTCGTATGCCAGGATACTACATTATGCCCTTGGATTCAACAATGCCTCAGGTCGTCGAGAAGGACATGAAAGGCGAGGATAGTTCGTTGACGGAAGCCTTCGTGAGCGACGCTGAGCTTGATGTCTACGAGCAAGAATTTAGTCGGACGGGGTTTCAGGGCATGCTGAACTGGTATCGAAGCTCCACGGATCCGCGGAATGTAAATTCGCAGATGGCCGTATTCGCTGGATGGAAATTTCAGGTACCGGTTACTTACATTGGAGGAGTAGCTGATTGGGGCAACTATCAGCGTCCTGGTGCGGTTGAGGGTCTGGAGAGCGGGAGAACAGCCGCCGATTACAGGAGTACGAGGATTCTCGAGGGAGCTGGCCACTGGCCTCAAATCGAGATCCCGGACATTCTTTGTGATGAGATTGTCAAGTTTTTAAGTGGTAGTTCATGTTCTGAACAAGCTTCTCGGGGATTCGACGTAGGGAAATAGCTGTATATTTGAATGTTATTTCGAGTATGGGGTTCCCTCGTTAGATTTACTGATGCAAATCAAAGGAACGGCTGGAAAATCATTTGAGCCGAATGTCGAGTCTCCTGTCACAGAAGCCGCAACACTGCCATCTGCGAAACTAGTCCGAGTCTCGGTAGAGTTCCCAATACCATCCAGCTTTATCAGGATCTGGAGTGATCCTCTTGTACATGACCCATAGCCTCCACATCCAGTATGGCGACTGAAGCAGAGGTTCAGCCCGTTGCCCGTAAGCGTCATTCCAGTGAGCTGTGTAGCCCATTTGAAACACAAGTCATTTCCATGATCGTACCCACCAGAAGAAGTGATGAGTCCTTCCGTCTCCAAGAAGGCCTGCATGAATGACACGTTCTGCCCATCGTAAGCGAAGACAGTCTCCGATGACCACTCGCCAGATCCCACGCCTTGCTGGGACACGGGGATATCCTCATTAATACCGGGCTCCTTGTGCGCGTCGACGCCTGCACCTTGGACAGCCAGGAATGCATCGACGGGGATGTGGACAAAGACGAATAATGAGATAGATTCTCCGTATGTGGCAGTGAGGCTGTCCCTTGTCTCCTCGAGCCAGGAGACTACACTGCTCCCTACCCAGTTTAGTCGGCCGACACTCGATCCACGTGCGGTCGATGCTTGATCATAGTTGTTTACTGGTCTACCAGTCCACGAAATATAGCATGTGTGTATATCTAACTTACCCTCCCGCGCGATTATCAAAGACCCATAGGATCATCGCCGGCGTTCCCGAAGTGTCTTGATCGACGTAGATGGGCAGATAGTAATTTGAGACACCCGAGTCGTTTCCGTTGACCGCATTTCCAGTCAGACTATTAGGATATTCTTTCTCTGTCTCGTGAACATCTATCTTAAATACATTGAAATCAGGGGCAATGACTACCATGTGCCGCCTGTATGATTTCAATACAGAACTACAATAAAAGTAAGGAGATATATACGATGCACGATGGACATCAACTCACTCCCATATGTTGAGGGCCATGGTAGGCCTGCCTTGACAGGAGGCGCAACAATCTCATCCATGGAATCGGTTGAGCTCTCCTTAACCGTATTCTCGCCAGCGATCAGATCTCCATTCCAGATAACGACGAGCTGAGGGGACCCATTATCCAAGACAGTTCGCATCACCTTCAGAGTGTCGACATCCTCCTGCAGTGGACCCCAGTCCGTGTCTTCTGCTTCTCCAAAGTGCAAGTCCTCGAAGATGGTGATTTGAAAGGTGCAATTCTCAGTAGATCGGAGAGCCGGTCACGCAAAGGCAAAACCGCGTGACGAAATCGTCACTGATGCAGCATAAGAAATAACGCCCATATCCAGATAACGAGTTGACACGTCACCAGGTCTGCCAGCAAGACGAGACAGAAAGTGGCTGGATGACAGACAGCAGAAGATTGTTGACGAAGACGCTATGCCATTCATTCGAATGGAAGGACCTTGAAAAAGATACTCACGCCAAATCATTCGACGCCTCTGATTAGCCCAAAATTTCGGAATCGTGTAGCTGCATTTCTTTTCTCGCACACCCTTCTACGTTCGCCCGAGACAACTCCGGCGCCGTCGTTCCTAGTTCCGTGAAAACTGGTACAGCATGCCCATCCATATCCACGGACTTCTTTATGCCCGGGTCGGGGTAGTATTATATCTGGACCGGGCTTTAATAACGAGAGATATAATACCACCCAACCAGCCTAAACTAGTGTCCTGAAGGTGGGGTTACCAAGATGCAGGCCCGTAAATTTTACAATGATGTCTTGTTACGTGAGAAGCATTTGTTATACTCGCAGAAACTGTACTAAGGACCCGGCAATACCCCTCCCCTCTAAGTCGCACAACGTCTTCACCGGTATGGAACCCCCGCTGCTCAGCCCACTTTTCTCATCTTTTCAGACTGTCATGAAAGTCTCATTGTGCAGACGTCGAATCAACTTCAAAGAGGGAGGGGGGCGTGGCAAAAGATGGGTAAGTTACGTCTATGGCCTATCTTCACCTCTTCCTTATTGGTTCGTTGTGACTCTGGTGCTATAAGATTTCCAGCGGGGTAGAGACTGGCAGATCGAATATTCTATCCTCATGAGGGGGGCTGAAACTAGGTAAGCATATGCGCTGACTTCAACGTGGTCGTTGAGGGGTCGTCTCAGTATTGTGTCATGAGTACCTGGTAGGTACATCAATACTGCCAGTTTCCATGTACGATGATTGTCATAGAGACTGTTTGCGTGCTTTGAATCTACAAAGATCTCTGCGAACTTGAGCTTTTGAGTACTAGTTCCCTCCCGAAATTTCGTCGGGGAGCATCCTGGTGTTGTCGTGTTGTCGCCAGTAAGGGACGTCAACTGATCGCTTGCCTGCGGCATCTACGACCGCATACATCGAACATTAGATGACGACACTTCATCGCAGAAACCTAAAAGCTTAGAGCTATTGTCAACTGCAATCGCCGTTCCGGGCTTTGGAATGTCAAAGGCCGAATAAGTGGCCGGCCGGACCCGAGACACCACGGAATTACGGCATGATGTATTCCGTATGATTTCTACAAACTAAAACCGACTCCTGAAGCTGCCACAGTTTCGATTTTTATGGCCTGATGCGTCTAAGTGGTGCGACGTTGGGAACCCGTTCAACCAGAACGACCCACAAGCGGGGTTTGTGTGATCACTGGCCTTGAGTCCTTTTTCTTCGAAGGTAGTATGCAACTAAGCCATCTATGCAGAGTTTCTGACCAGATCCCGAAGATAACTCCGGTCGAGTTGAGACGTGGCGAGATGGATATAAAAGACTTGTCGTCTACCCCGGAAATGAAGGAAGTCTAGGAATACCAAGATCACAATCCACTCGGAAATTATCTACATCTTACCACCGTCCAGAACGAGCTTCAAAAGACCATGCCTATTACCAAGTATAAAGCAGCTGTTGTCACCTCGGAGCCAGGAGTGAGTCCTTATCAGTGTCTGGTTTACGTAGAAGCATTCTCACAACTTGTCCTAGTGGTTTGATCTTGAAGCCAGTGTAAAGAAGACGATCAACTTCATAAATGAAGCGGGAGAAGCCGGCTGCAAGCTGGTTGCTTTCCCCGAAGTCTGTAAGTACAATATTGACGACGAGACAATGTTCATAAAGCTTACACGCCAACTAGGGATTCCTGGATACCCTTACTGGATGTGGAAGGTCAACTATCTTCAGAGCCTTCCCATGCTGAAGAAGTATCGTGAGAGTTCGCTTCCTGTCGACTCCGAAGAAATGCGTCGAATCCGACGGGCCGCTCGCGACAACCAGATCTTCGTGTCCCTGGGTTTCTCTGAGATTGACCATGCCACCCTCTACCTTGCTCAGGTGTTGATTGATCCTGAGGGCAAGATCATCAACTTGCGTCGCAAGATCAAACCCACTCACGTGGAAAAGCTTGTCTACGGAGACGGCTCTGGAGATACATTCATGTCAGTGACTGAGACCGAGATCGGCAGGCTTGGCCAGCTCAACTGCTGGGAGAACATGAACCCCTTCCTGAAAGCTCTGAACGTGTCGGCCGGCGAACAAATTCACGTCGCCGCTTGGCCCGTCTATCCCGGAGTTGAGCGTCAGGTCGCCCCTGACCCAGCCACGAACTATGCCGACACAGCGTCAGACTTGGTCACGCCTGCCTACGCTTACGAAACCGGAACTTGGACACTCGCACCGTTCCAGCGATTGAGTGTCGAAGGTCTGAAGAAGACTACACCGGAGGGTGTCGAGCCGGAGACAGATCCCACCCCGTACAATGGCCATGCTCGCATCTACCGGCCCGACGGCAGCTTGGCTGTCAAGCCAACCAAGGACTTCGACGGGCTGCTCTTCGTTGACATCGATTTGAACGAGACCCACTTGACAAAGGTCATTGCTGATTTCGCGGGCCACTACATGCGGCCTGATCTGATTCGTCTCCTGGTGGACACTCGGCGGAAGGAGTTGGTCACTGAGGTAGACCCAAATGGAGGAATTGCAGAATACTCAACGGCCCGACGTCTGGGGCTGGACAAGCCGCTGGATGCTAAGCCAGAGAGGGATTCGCAAGGAGTTGCTAGGAAGAAGCAGGCTGATTTCAACTCAGCCAAGGGGATTTCGGATCTTTAGGGAGAGCGGATCTATTGCATTCAATCGTTCAAGCTGATCTTAACTCAGTTTCTGCTTTCTAGCTGAGACATCCTTTGGTGACTGATTTTGAGACCCGAAGTAAAGGCGAAGTCTCGCTCTACTCAGAGGTATTTGGAACATGAAGTAAATTAGCCGGGGAATGGGGAATTGCACACTTTCAGATGGGTCAGTCTTTTGCATGGCGAGATAAAGACTCAAAGTCGATGGGTCCTGGTTGTAGAGAGCGATGGCGGAGACCAATTTTATTCATGTATCAGGCTAGATCTCACTATATACAGGGCCAAAAAGCACAAAGCATCCTTATTCTCATTCTCCGCGAAAATTTTCTCCCGAAAAAGATCCAGCATGTTGTTTCCCCAATCTCCATAATTACGCGGTGTAAGTGCATGAGACGGGAGCATCGATCTTCGTCGCCCGCACAGCGATACCAGTGCAGTTAGGGTTGCCTCCTGGGCTCGCAACACCGGTGTCCACGCGGATGCTCCAAGAGTTCTCGAAAGACGGGCAAGCGAGGAAGGCCGCCCCGTTGAAAGTCAAGTCGTTGGATGCATCCAGAGTGAATTTACTCTGCTGTGCGTTGGTGGGGATCGGCTGAGCACCGGTAGTGTATCCGAACACGCCCTGACCCATACCGGATGCATCGACATAGATGGTCTGGTAGGGAGCATCTGTGCTGTAGAGGCTCATGGAGCCATCTTCGCCCAAAGTGAAGGTGGCGGAGTTTGAGGCCGAGTCACATGTTGCATTTTGCGCCGAGAGACCAGCGATGATGATGCCCTTGGAGGCCTGGAAGCTCTCCAGGTGAACGTCGGAGCCGGAGCGGATGGCAGTGAGGCCGAACTTGTCGCCCACGGCAAGAGTGCTGCGAATTTGGGGAGCCGCGGAAGCGACGCTGAGGAAGGCGAGGAGGGAAAGGATGTTGGAGTTCATTTTGAGATTTTTGAAGGCTGAATCAAGGATCTTGATAGTGTTCCTAGGGTGTTGAGTAGGGTTTAAGGCGAAGTAGGGTGAGTGAGTTGAGATGTGAGTTGAGATGTGGTTGATAAGATGGGAGGCTTTCGAGGCTCGCATGCCCGCTGTTATATGTGTTTCCTCACGATGACTGACGTACTCTATTTCCTACATGGGTATTCTATACACTGTTCTCATGAACGAGGCTGTGATGCTGCGGAGAATACGAGTTAGGTTGAAGTCAGGGGGCCGACCAAGCACGGTAGATCTGCAGCCCACTTATATCCACCACAGCCCCAGAGTTCTGGTGTGGAAATTGGCGACCCCTGAAACGCCGTGCTTGCTTCCTTGATGTTTAATTGACATAAGGTTGGTAGACTTACCCCGAAGCATGCGCCTTGTGGACCTCCGTCGCTCAGTCCGAGGCCAAGTACCTGACTCCCTAACCATGCCCATCAACGCGAGCTACACGAGCCCGTCACTGGCACTTGATCTGGAGAATTCCCAAAGGCGGTGGTGAAGGTCAAGCGGCCAAGGCTCGCTTGGCCGGTTGGTGGGTTTTGTAAGGCGGGCAGGCCGAGTAACGTCAACTGCCAACATATAAATAGAAATACAAGCACAGCAGACGGCCTCCAGAATGTCAACCATTACGTTCCGATTTATAAAAGTTTCACAGGCTACATCTTCCCCGACTTAAAAACGTCGACACTTGACGTCCAACCTTGATCGGTCCTTCTGTACTCTAAAAGGGGATATTGGATTTTATTCGCACACTACATGAATTTCGGCGGGGACCTAGTTATGTCTTGGACCAACTCCCATGCTCAGTAATGATATCCAGTAGCTTCGAACCAGTCCAGGATAAACTGCTTTTTAGCCTCGGTCGCGATAGATTCTGCACCCCAAGAGTCTCCGAGCCACATCGTCGTCTCATCCTCGCCACTCTCGGGCCAATACGTCAGGTTCCCGTTGCTGCTGCCGTCACCGTTCGGATTACCATACTTGATGAAGTTCACCCAGTATCCCACCATTTGGTCCTGCACAGTGTAGTCTGCTGAGGTCCACCCGGCATCGGGATGGTTGTATGGGATATTATTGAAGACGTAGAGTTGCTCAGCGCCGTGGTAGGTGCCTTGCTCGTTGGGAGAGTTGTAAGAGGAGTCAATAGGAGGGGAGTGAGCGAAGAAGTACGTGTAGATGTTGGAACCCCGCGTGCTGTTCAGGCTGGCATATTTCTGGATGCTTGAGTCGTTTGCAAGACCGGCATACCAGTATTGACCCCATTGCCTGTTATAGTCGTCAGTCCCGACATATTCTTTCAGCAGAGGCCGGCAGAGAGATTATTCACTTACCAAGTTGACACGCGTCCTAACACCTGGAAGAAGTCGTTGCTATTAGCATTTGCCTGAGTGTCATTACCTCCGGCTGGCCACAGCTCGTAGAAGCTTGACGTCAAGTTGGTGTTCGAGAAGAACTGGTCAAAGTACTGCTTATACGATGCAACCGTGAGCCCAGGAGAGCTCATTGCACCAGACTCGTCCAAATTGTTACCGGTCAAGACGGGAACATCAGCGTGTCCGTTGTACTTCAGATTGTCTGTTGAGGATGTTTCGTCAGCTTTTACTAGTTATACCATTCAAATATCGCTGAGTCACGAACCTTCGTAGGTGTACTGCAGCACATAGCCATCGATGACAGGCCTGAACAAAGGAGGTTCCATCATGGAACTGGTCAGATTCCAATATGGCGTATCCGCAAATATTGTATCATCCTCCAGAAAGTAGTCTAAAAGCGCGTCAACGCTGAGGTTACGCGCCTCCCCTATCGTGGAGACGTTGAACTGTGCGAGGTACTCCACTCCTTGGGGCAGGGCATCGTCCATGGTTCGGTACGAGGTTGCCAGTGATCCAGTCAAGGGATCGAGTGGCGAACGAGCGCCGCTCTCAGGGATCACACCGGCGATCATGCCTGAAGATAGAGGACTGTACAGCATATCCAGTGTGCAGGAAGAGCCTGAGGATTGTCCGCCAATAGTGATTCTCTCAGGATCACCACCGAAGTACTGGATCTGATCGCGAACCCATTCAACCGAGGCAATCATGTCCATAAGACCATAGTTACCGCTCACGTTGTGCGGTGACTCGGCGGCCAGTTCAGGATGAGCGAGGTAGCCCAAAGGACCTGATTCAGTATTAGTTACCAACTTATTATGGGGACAAAAGGCGAGGGAGAACAATGCGGGAATCACATACCCAGGCGATCGTTGATCGTCACTACAACGATACCCTCTGCCGCGAGGCCCGATCCGTCGAAGGTGATGACGCTCCCAGACCCGTCCCAGAAGCGCCCGCCATGCATCCAGAGGAAAACGGGCTGCTTTGCGGCTGAGTCCAGGTTGGAAGTCCAGACGTTCAGGTAGAGGCAATCCTCGCTGATGGTTTGGTCCATATCCGTCCAGATGCTGTTGTTGATGTTGGAGAACGTCTGGATGCATTGGGGACCAAAAGCCGTGGCGTCATAGACATCGCTTCCCCAAGGCGAGGTTTTGACAGGTGGACGCCATCGCAGGTCGCCCACTGGTGGTGCTGCGTAGGGAATGCCCTTGAACGTCGAGACGCCTTCACGGTACTCGGAAGCGACGCCCTTGATGTGTCCATAGCTCGTCCGAATGATGGGATTATCGCCGGTGGAGTTGGAGGAGGAGACATGCCCTGGAAGAAGGGCGAGGGCTGTAGTGGCAACACCGAGAAGATATGAGAAGCCCATGGCTGAGGGTCTTGGTGTCGGGCCCTGGGAAGCAGCTCACGGCATAGTCAAGATACCTCGCAGGCGGCACCCGCATCGTGACTCGTCACGGTGACCCTTTATATATACATAGGTACTCGATCCATGAGTGGCGTGTGGACGTCGTGAGGTCTGTGGATCCCCATTTGCATGCACCTGAATGCCGCCAGCTCCGAGGCGGTGATGGCACCCTAGTGAACTGACGGGTGGACAGAGGATGGTGCACGCTGTCCAGGACAGGAGTAGAGCACCGAGCACGTCTCCAGCACCCCGCATTTGAATGGGTCCGGCGATGCAACATAAGCATAAACCCCATGTATTATTTTGATGGATATTATGCTTCCACTAAAGCTATCTGCTCTCGGCCGAGCCTAGGGCCGGTGTTAACCTTGGCAGGCTGCGGTGGCCTCGGGAACTCAGGCGTGATGCTGGCGTATTGTCGTGGACCGGTCACATTCACCGCGGATACTATCGAAACACCGAAAACACCAGACTACCACCCACATGCGTGGAATACAGATATACGCTCCGTGCACCCTGGTTCACGACCCCAGAAACATCTCGGAATGACTCGTCTCCTGACCACTGCGTCGTTTAGGTATCCATCGTTTGCAATTGACACTGCTCAAGGTCAGAAACGTAATCTTCCAGCACACAAGGGGCATAAGGATTTATCGGCCGAGGGTGGCATCTTGAAAGCTTGGGCGGCATATTTTATGCAACCTTGAAGGAAAGACACGCAGTCAACACGTACCATGCTGTAATAAATACCTCCCTTAGCCACGAGGCTGGAATGGTCACCCTGTTCGACGAGTGTCCCACCCTCACCAAGCACGAAAATAATGTCTGCATTCTGCACGGTCGCCAGCCGATGCGCCACCACAACCATAGTTCTGACGCCCTTCGTGGCATCCAAGACAGCTTGCACCTGCGCCTCGGTCTCGCTGTCAAGACTGCTTGTCGCCTCATCAAGCAGCAACAAGCCAGGCTGGCGGATCAACGCACGCGCCAGCGAGATGCGCTGCTTCTGACCGCCAGACAGAGCAAGGCCTCCCGTCCCGATGGGCGTGTTGTAGCCCTCCGGAAGCGAAACGATAAAATTGTGGATGCCGGCATCATGTGCGGCTTGGTGAATCTCCGTGTCGGAGATTGGGCTGGTATTGCTGCTGTTGCATTCTTCCGGTTCGTGTATTCCCAGGGTGATATTCTCGCGTATGGTGCCGCTGAACAGACTGGGTTCCTGAGCGACAAGCGAGACCTTCTGCCTGTATCTTGGTAGATCAAGGTTGGCCATGTCGATGCCATTTTGCAGAATCTGGCCTTTCTGCGGTGTATAAAATCGTTCGAGGAGCGAAATGATGGTTGATTTGCCTGACCCTGATGGCCCGACGATGGCGGCAAACTGTCCCTTTTCGATCTTCATACTCAAACTGTTTAACACTGGAACAGATCGAGTTGGGTACTGAAAGCTGACATTCTTGAACTCCAGCGCCATGCCAGTTTTCTCAAAGTCTTCCGGGACTTGAGAATTGTTGTCGTCAAGAAGACTGTCCTCGTCTACTTCTCGCATGGAAAGGATGCGGTCAGCAGCCATGGTGGCTTGTGAGATATTTGGGCCAAAGCTCAGCCATTGGCCGGCACTCATACCCCCTTGAAGCACGGCAATATAAACCACCATATACTGAAATGGAGAGTACTCATGGTCGCTGAGTAGCTGTCCCCCATACCACAGCACAAAGGCCATACAAAGCAAAGGGATGCTGTCACTCAGCGAGAAAAGCAGCACCGATATTGTTGCTTTGCGGAAAGCATTTTTGACATGGTCAAGCAGCAGCAGCTCGTACTTTCCGCAGATGTTTTCCTCCAGAGTCAGACTGACAGCCGTACGAATTGCTGCAATGCTCTCGCAGGCGAACCTCGCACTGTCGGCGAAGACGGCATTGCTGATTCGGTCGAGATCCATCTCGTATCGCATGCGATATATCATCGCTACAACAACGACGGGAAGCGTGGTGATGAGTGCAATGATCGTCAGCTTCCAGCCGAAGGAAACTGCTATCGCGACGCATCCTAAGAGGTTGAGACCCGACGTGACGAGGGCAGCCGTGTTGATACCGGCAAACTGCTGCAGTTGTGTCGGGTCGGTCGAAAGCCGGCTTGTCAGCGCACCGGTGGAATTTGCCTGTTCGTCGTCGAAGAAGGAGGCCGGTTTGTGCAGAATGTTCGTGAAGTATTCTTTCCGGTAGGTTCTTGTGATGGCGAAGCCCAACTTCGTGGTCGACCAACCCAGGGCGGCATGCCCAAGACCTACGCCAGCGGCCAGGACCACCATCATAAGAACCCAGAAATTGACCATGCGGTAGAGAAATGTATCCCAGTAGGAGAAGAGGGACAAAAGCATTGAGAAAAGGTAGGCTTGGACAGGTGTAGCTGCGCCAGCTCCCAGAGCACCAAGGAGCATCAACGAGAAAAGCCTCCAGCGAAATGCTTGTTCGGACAGGATGACCCACAGCTTGTCTCGTTTTGTTGGAGATGTGCTACCAACAACTCTCACGCGCCCCTCAATCATGTCCGTTTCGTCTTCATTGTCCTCCTTCTCAGCGTTTTGAGACCTTTCTTCATTGCGTTGCACTGGCAGCAAGTCTTTCACTAACGTCTCGTCTGTCCACGTCGTGTCTGGCGAAAGCGGTTCCATCTTCTCATCGTCACCACCATTCTCGTGCACACCGAGGTTCTGTGCTAGAACAAGCCGATGGTAAGGGCCACCAACTTCATCCATGAGACTAGAATGGGTTCCCTGTTGCACAACTTGGCCGTTGCGCAGTAGGACGATGTTGTCCGCCTTTCTGATCGTTCCAAGTCGATGTGCAACAACTATGGTGGTACGTCCTTTGCTAGCACGGTCGAGAGCCGCCTGTACGATCCTCTCACTTCTTACATCAATAGAAGAGGTGGCCTCGTCGAGGATTAGGATCTTTGGTTGCTTGACGATTGCGCGAGCTATAGCCAGGCGTTGGCGTTGACCTCCGCTGAGTTTGACGCCACCCTGTCCGACTGCAGTTTGATAAGCCTAGATGTTGTCAAATTAATGTGAGCTGCTGCTTGAAAGGGTAAAAATAGAAGGCTCAAGGTTGGCAAGTACGTACGTCTGGGAGACGTGAGATAAACTCATCAGCGAAGGCATCTCTGCATGCTTCTTTGACCATGCGATCCTTCACCCTATCATTTTCATGTTCCCATCTGGTTCCTATCAACCCGTATTCGACGTTCTTGTAGATGGAAGTGTCAAAGAGGACATTATCCTGCTGGACGAGTCCGATCTGGCTCCGCCACCATTTCGGGTCGATATCGGTGAGTTTTGTATCCGAGACAGTTACAAGACCATTTCTGCACCAGAGAGCCTGAAGGCTGTCAGAACAACTCTAAAAGATTGCAATGGCTTTCGATTCCCGAGTCTGGAAGACCATCTAGTGGATTCATAGCCCGGAGTCTGCACTTACTAGAGGATTGGTCACGGAGTCCCCGTTGAACTCGTACCACCTCTCAATAATACCGACAATGGTAGACTTACCCGAACCAGAAGGGCCGACAATGGCGGTGATCTTACCGGTCGGGAATCGCAAGTTCAAGCCATCGAGAACCTTGACCTCCGGACGTGCTGGGTAGGCAAAATTGACATTCTCCAACGCAATGTCTCCGCTCAGCGAGACGTTTGTCGAGGAGCCGTACGCAGGCTTCGGGAAGTCAATGATGGTATGAAATATGGCAACAGCCTCGGCTGCCTGATATGCAGCTGAAAGCGGTGTCGACATTTGGCCGATGGATGTGGCCATTAAAATTGTGGAAAGAAGAACGCTGAGCAAGATGAGAGTCAGCTCATAACTCCTCGGACGGAGGCCGAGGTATCCTTACACAATGAGTGGCTCCGGGCTACTGATTTCCATGAACATGTACATCTGAAAGGCGAACCAGAAAGCGAGGGCGAATGTGCTAGAATTTGTCAGCGATGATGCCAACAAATGGGCGGGGCAGTTGACTACTGAAAGGGACCTACGCATATACAGCAGAATTGACTGGCTTGAGGTCAATGATCAATCCAACTCATCGGGCGTGGGCAATATCGTGCAGACTTACTTAACCCGTTTTGCCACGCCATCAACGGTGCCATCTTCCTGCCCTTGCGGTCTCCTTCATCGACGAAAAGCGAATAGCGGGTGACAATTTTGGACTCTGCACCGCAGGCCGCCAACATTCGTGCCGCGTTTGGATTCAAGGCCTCTGCAGCTACAGAAGCGGCCTTGATGTCCTGTTCCAAGACAGCCGCCATTATGGTGGCTATTTGGGGTGTTACGCCATAGTACACCGCGGCAATGACAATAAGTCCCAGGCTCGTTGCCACTGTCAGAAGCCAATCATACATAAACGCGATGACCAGGCTGCCAAGAATCATAGCGACGCTAGAGAATATGATACTCAGTTTCTCGGAGATGCCCAGCTGCAGATTGTTGGCAACAGTCGTTATGATAGCCGCCGTTTGCCCTGTCGGCAGCATGTCCAATGTTGATATGGGCAGACTGAAGAGGGAGCGAAGGTAAACAACTCTTATGGCGGAGGAGATCCGGAGACTTGTCATACGGAGACCAAGCTATGGTTCAGCATTGATTAGCCGAAGCGCTTGAAGACACGACGGAGTCTTGAAGCAAACAATAGAAGGGGGCCAACAAACATTCGACATGTATGTCAGGCATAGCTTTACCAAGAAGACGTATGCAATTTCGAGCCTGTACTCTCTTGGGATCAGCTTTGGTTCCCTTCTGATCTGCCTTTCCCTGAGGTAGAGTTGATTTGTACACAGCTTCATCCACTGCTTGAACGAATTCAGCCTCGGTTTCTTGCACTCCCTGTTTGAAGAAACCGGTGAAGGCTCCGGTAAGTCGCCCTGAATACTGGGGATTAGTTCAAGACCCGATACTAGTGATAATGGCACGAAATAGAACTTCTCCACCAAAAGGGCGTTGGACATACCAAAAAGAATGTACATCGCGGGCATAGTAAGCCCGGAGCCAAAAGCGGCGAGGCATGACGCCGTCACGACAACCTTGTCAAGAGTGCTTGCGTATGTAAATATTCTCTTAAGAAAAGTCAGTTTCGAGAAGTTCATTAACCAAGAATCGAAGAAAATACCAGATAATTGAAGACAGCTGCCCTGTATTTGGGTTGAATATTGAATAGACCCCCATCTCGTCCGTCGCTTGCTTCAGGCATTGACTGTGGGTTTGCCATTCCCTAGACCTAATGAGCAATAGTTGGTAGGGTATTTTATCACTGTTATGCCACCACAAGAGCGACATATATCTCTGGCCTGGTGACTGGAAAATGGCCAAGCTGAGAGAGTGTAGAGGACGCCGACCTTAGTTCGATGTCTCTTGGAACGGATCACAACGCCAGCGAAATCGAAGACGAAATCGAAATCATCCGATGCAATGTCACATTCAAATTGAGACATTTCTTTTTCTAAGGACAAAACTTTTCCTCACAACCCAAGGTTGACTCTACTGCACCTGCTTTTGACCCGATAGCACATGGCAATAATTTTCCCGTCATTTGTCTCGCAAGCCTGACACCCTGGAATTCGGATGAGAAGCTAAGTAATGTTTGAGAACACAAGTTGTCATACTGAAACAATCATGCGGTCCTTGTTAGTCCGGCGGCTCCAGCAAGCCCTCCTGTCGGAAACGCGGCTGAACCAAAACGTTTCTGATCTGGGACTTGGTCCCTGACAGCGGGTACATCCGCACGGACATTATCGTCGATCGACACTCAAGCCATGGTTACAAGATTGCCGGAGGCTTAATCAATCAACTTGGAATGATCGTATGTAACCTTGATAGACCATATCTGCTGTAGCCGCCCCTGGGTCCCTTGAGACAACACGTGAAGCTCACCGAGACTGTTGCCTACGCCCAGCTTCTGGTCCCCTACGGACATGCGGAGGTTGAAGAACCACCCGCGGACCTGATGGCCGTGATACCAACTAAATTAAAATTACTTCTTTAGTCCTACCAAACGTCGCACCTCCGAAGGGGATCCTTGGCGTGAAAAGCAGGGCAGCGAAGGAGATATGTTCGACGGTTGAATGGAAAAGATTTAGTACTTCGTCTGGTATGGGCATTCCACTGTGCAAGGAGGTACGTACCCTCGCCTAGCAAAAGGGTTGAAATCAATGCTAGGTTTTGTAAGAATGTCACATAGCGAATGAAATACCGCGTCCACTTGGTGCTCCCAACTTTGAGCTGGCGCAGTTGTTGGGCGGACATCCTTCCGCGATGCACCTTTTTTTTCAATGAAGGTCCCAGGGACGCTGTACACCTACCAAACGCAAACCAAGTGCCGGGATGATTACCTGCCACACATCAGCAGAGCACTGGGTCAAAGGCAAGGAGAAGTTGCCGAGGTTCTTTGCACAAGGCTTTGATTCTTGAAGAGGAGAAAAAAAAGGGTCAGACAATTTTTCTGGCTACCTAGGTGGGTACCTAGAAGATAATAATCCGGTGCATTCTTTTTCTATATCAATCTTGGAAATACCAAATTCTATCACGTACGCCTTATCCTGTCAGCTATGTCTATAGTTCACCATCCTCTTGCATTTCCGCAACTGTATCACGGATCACGCCGACCAGCTCCTTGATCGTCTCTCTGTCTCGCGGGAGGGTGTGGCCCTTGGCATGGTCGAAGAGCACGGCAGTATCCGCCTCGCAGACATTGTACAATGCCATGGAACCGTCTATGTAAGGATCAAGCGAACCAACTGGTATTGAAAATCAGTTAGATGTATGATTCTCACGCAGTACACAAAATTTCGAGGAGACTGGGTAATAACTTACCGATGTGAAGAGTCCGCGTCAGTATTCTTTCATCGCTCTCATCGGAAAGCACAATGTCGTGTGTTTTGGGATCCAACGGAGGCCAGCCTGCGAAGAAAATGCCGTATTTGAAAAGCGGTTTTGTGCCCCGCAGCTTCTGCATTCGCTCCTGGTAGAGGAGCATGGTCGCCGCCACTGTTGCTCCCTCTGAGTAGCCAATGATGGCATCAAAGGGCCCATTCTTCTTCACCACTTCCAGAAGGTATTTGATGGCATTGTTCGTGGACCGATGCGCCGCCGCAACGGGCGTAGGCAACCCTCCCTCCGAATCGGTGTCTGAGCCCTCTTCCTTGCCTCTCAACAACTCCCGCATCGTGTCCTCGGCCGTCTCACACTCGGGAAAGTCGCGTATTCTCGACAGAACATCATCCCTGCGTCCTTGGCTCTTGGCATCAGGTTCGATGAACCGGTAGTGTGGGGCTGGCCCAAAGTAGTCTTCAAAACCCGGTGGCGGAACAGCTTTGCAAGGGCCGTGGGTAAAGTAGAATGTCGAGACTCGGTCATCACCAACGTCGGTCAATTCCTTCAGAATCGGCGCTGCTTCAGTAGTCAGTATGTATACGCGCGGAGAGCAGGCAACAATTATTGCTCGGAGATTTGTCAAGACGAACCTAGCTGCACTTGGAACTTCTAGAACGTGATTTAGTACACATGCATTTGGAGTTTTCAAATGATATATTTGGGGAAGAGGTGCTTACATCGGCGCTTCCGTACGCTCCATTCAGGCAAAGGAACTTCATGATGGACGAGATAGCACGTATCAATGACGGAGATGGACCTTTCAGTGCTCACACATTGATTGCGAAAGCGACGGGTTCCGGCAGTGGTGCTCACTTGGGTGCGCTCCCCACAAGACATATACATCTGGGGATGTTGTCTTCTATGCGACTGAACATGAGACAATCGTACGGGAGGACGTTCTAGTTGAATCACAAACATGGTAAGCGCCTCCTCCTAGGGTATTAATCAAAAGTCATCCAGTCCCGCCGGCCAAGTTGCACTGGAAACAATTCCTCAAATTAGAAGCTGAAGCATAAAACATTTGCTTCAGAAATAATTAAGTCAGACGATACATATGAGGCCCCTGAGGGGTCTTCAGGACTCATCTCTACTCCATCAAGCCTTATCCTGTGGCGAATTCCGACGACCTCCAGGGCTGGATGTCCGATAAACTTACGCCCTGAGAGAATGTGATCTGGGCTAGTTCTGGCTGAGAGCACGGACGAACAACGGATCGACGGACCAGCCAGTGCAGCGGATACAGCCGACCTACCCAGGTGCCGATTATGGCTCCTTACGGCCCGTGTGTTAGCATTGTTTCCGAATTATGGCTCAGACTCTTCAAGACATGAACGGTCCCGTGCGTAGTGTTTGTTCTTTCCTTGGTCATTGACTTAGTCTACTTTAGGTTAGCCTTGCGTAGATGTCATGTTCCACCGTTGAAGGGGACGCCGAAATAGAAAAGCAATATCTTCAGGGGTGGCGTTCTGAGGATTGTTCGACCTCGTTTCCTCGTCTCTGTGATTGATGAAAACAATCTGGAAACGCACTAAAAGACTTGGTTGTTCCTGGAACTTGCAATAGTGGACTTTGCGAAACCCATCTAGTACGGATGCAATTGTTCCAAAGTTGTTCGTCCGTTGGCAACCATACTAACTTATTCCATCCCAGGTGCATCAACGAAAGAACGACGTTTGTTGTTAATGAAGGTTTCAAAGTTATTTTTGCTCTTTATTGACACGTCTGAACATTCCATATATATCATCCTACAAGCCCTTCCATAGCGATACCTCTCGTTCATGGTCTCCTGGGTAGGAAAGACGTCTTCGGGCCTAGCAGTCAGATCTTCCAATGGCGCCAGCCGTCCTATCCAGCTCCTCCTCTGGAGACTCTTCTCCTGCCACCAGCCCGGGGCTGTCAACTCCCATCATGATGGAGCCAGCTGATGAATACGGTTTCGGACTCGGCGCGACTCAGAACGCTCACAACTCAGCACATAATGGAGCCTCCACGGCAAGTGCGCCCCAACAAGCACACCAGCAGCCGGTCGCAATCGTAGGGATGGCATGCCGGCTTCCCGGGGGTGCAAACAGCCCGACGGAATTCTGGGAGCTTTGCTCAAGGGCTCGAAGTGGATTCATGAGCGGTATTTCTAAGGCTCGGTTCAATCACGAGGCTTTCTATCATTCCAATCCAGGAAAGACGGGGACATATCATTCTCAGGGAGGCTACTTCCTGAGCGAGGACCCTGCTGTTTTCGATGCCCCGTTCTTCTCGCTCACGGAAAAGGAGGCAATTGCAAGTGAGTGAAAGCAACTCCCTCGGGCTCTTGGTTTCTAGCCTTCACCTCTCTGTGCCTGCTAACCGTTGCTGTTCTATTTAGTGGATCCTCAGCAGCGACTTCTGCTGGAGTGTACATTCGAGGCGCTGGAGAACGCCGGTCTACCCAAGCATTCAGTCGTAGGACACCCCGTTGGCGTCTTCATCGGGGGCAGTCTCTCTGAGTACGAGACACATCTTTCCCGAGACTCAGATTCGATGCCTATGTACCAATCGACAGGTCAGTTGTAACAATTGGGATTTAATTGCCGTTCAAAGTATTGATACGCCTCATCAGGATGCGCCCACGCCATGCAGTCCAACAGATTGTCACATTTCTTTGATTTCCGAGGTCCCAGTTTCACTCTGGATACAGCCTGCTCTTCAAGCCTGGTTGCACTTCATGTGGCCTGCCAAAGCATTCGCAACGGCGAGGCTGAGGTCGCAATCACGGGAGGCTGTCATCTGAACATGCTACCTGATTCATTCATCTCGTTTTCCACAGGCCGGTACGTAACTACCCTTTCCCCTTTCCCCCTACTGTTGTGAAAGACATACACTCCTCAAATATATGGGCGGGCATAGAAGAAAGATATTCTAACATTTCGTAGCCTCCTGTCCGATTCTGGTCGATCCATCGCCTTCGATGAGAGGGGCACCGGCTTTGGTCGAGGTGAAGGCTGTGGTATCCTCGTCTTGAAGCCCCTCGACAAAGCAATCGCGGACAACGATGCAATTAGGGCCGTTATTCTCGGTACCGGCATCAATCAAGATGGCAAAACCCCCGGCATCACGATGCCAAATGGAGATGCGCAAGGTAAATTCGAGTCCGCACCTTTTGGAGGAGCCACCGATCGGGCGTTCGAGTAACTAATGTTCTCACTCCGTAGAGAGGCTCATCAAACAGGTCTATAACAGTGCAGGCCTGGACCCACTAGACTGCGGATTTGTCGAGGCCCACGGAACGGGAACGAAGATTGGTGATCCTACCGAAGCTGGTGCCATCCACCGTGCCCTGGGACAAGGCAGGACAAGCAAGGATCCTCTCTACATAGGATCGGTCAAATCCAATGTTGGCCACCTGGAGGCTGCCTCGGGCGTCGCTGCGGTCATCAAGGCAGCTTTGAGCTTGGAAAGAGGCTTCATTCTCCCCAACCATGACTTCAAGAAGCCCAATTCCAAAATTCCGTGGAAAGAGTGGAACTTGGCTGTTCCAAAGACTCAACGTCCATGGCCCAAGGGCAAGAAGTACATCTCAGTGAATAACTTCGGGTTCGGCGGCACGAATGCACAGTATGTTCTTCTTTCTCCCTGCATCCAGCGTATTTTGCACGACTTGGAGAGTCTCAGATGCGATGAACGGTTGGCAGGGTGCCTGGATCACCATGTTTACTGAAATGCGTTATCTAGCATTGTTCTCGAGAGAGCGCCGTTCTCAATGAAGAAACCAGCGTCGAAAAAGACCACAGCCAAGACTGATGCCGAAAACAACGACCAGGGTCAGAAACGGATGTTTTTGTTGTCAGGCAATGACAAGCCGTCGCTTGAAGCCGTCATGGCCAATCTCGTCGTGTATCTCGAGCAGAGACCAGAGTGAGTTTCAGCACGCGTGACTCGGTATCTCTCTTGTCTAACATGTAATGCAGAATCTTCCAATCAGATCTGCTCGATCATCTCTCTTACACCCTTAGTCGACGTTCACTGCTGAAATGGCGTGTGGCCATCCCCGCTGCAACCTCGTTCGAGCTCATTGAGTCGCTCAATAGCAACGGGACCCTTCCGAGCAAAGCCTCGGTTTCGGGCCAAGGCCACACCTCGGATCTTCGCATGGGCTTCGTGTTCACCGGCCAAGGCGCTCAATGGCACGCTATGGGTCGAGAACTCTACGGACCACATGGCTTCCCAGTATACGCCGCTGCTTTAGATCGTGCAGACAGGTACCTGAGCAAGCTCGGCGCCAAATGGTCTCTCGTCGACGAACTAATCCACAGAGATGCGAAGACCTCGAGAATTTCAGACGCAAATGTTAGCCAGCCAGCCTGTACAGCGGTACAGTTGTGTCTTGTGGATCTCCTCCGCTCCTGGGGCATACGGCCAGCAGCTGTCACAGGACACTCGAGCGGAGAGATTGCGGCTGCGTACGCGGCGGGGTTTATCACTTTCAGGTCGGCCATAGCGATTGCCTATCATCGGGGAAGAATGATTCCCATCTTGAAACAGAGCTTCCCGCGCCTCGAAGGTGCGATGATGGCCGTCGGTGGCTCCAAAGAGGACATTCAGCCTCTCATTGACAGCGTCAACTCCACGCCGGAACTCCAAGAGCAAGGCTCACAGATTCGCATTGCCTGTCACAATAGTCCCTCGAGTCTCACAATTTCGGGCGACTCAAGGGGAATCGCCACGCTGGAAAGTGTCATCCAGAACCAGCAGCCTGACACTTTCAACCGACGGTTGCAGGTGGACGTCGCATACCACTCTCATCACATGAATCTCGTCGCAAAAGAGTATAAGGATGCTCTGGAGTCTCTGGACCAGCCAAAATCGGTCCGTGGAACCGGTTTCTACTCCTCGCTGTACGGACGACAGATCGAGGGCGTCGAATGCGATGCAGCCTACTGGGTCGACAACCTGACCCGGCCGGTGCGATTTAGCGAGGCGCTGGATTGCATGATCAGGCCTGAGTCTCAGGACGAGGCGCCAGTCACTGTGCTCTTCGAATTAGGACCACACTCAGCCCTCCAGGGACCTATCAAACAAATCCTGCAATCAGCCGGCGTCGGCAGAGATGTGTCGTACAGCTCGGCCCTGATCCGCAAACGAAGCGCCGTCGACACGGCCCTGGAGCTTGCGTCCGTCTTCGTCACGAAGGGAGGTCTTGTACACGTGGACGCTATCAACTCACCCGATGGCATCAAAAGCAGCAAGTCTTCATTGCTGACAGACCTCCCACGATATTCTTGGAACCACCAGAAGAGATACTGGCACGAGACACGGCTTTCGCACATGCACAACCACCGAGGTTCGAATGGCGGCCGCAGTGAGCTGATCGGCATCGAGGCAATCTACTCAACCAATCTCGAGCCAGCGTGGCGGAACGTGTTCTTTCTAGATGACCTGCCATGGCTACGGCATCATCGAATCCAGGGACTTGTCGTCTTTCCTCTTGCTGCGTTTGTCACCATGGCTGTGGAAGCAGCATGTCTGCGGGCCCGGAGCAACGCCTCGAACAGGTCGCATCAGGGCCAACCAATTTTCAACGCCATCGACATGAGGGATGTTGAAGTTCTGACGCCACTAGCCTTTCCAGCAGACGTGGTGGATGGCAACAGCAGCATTGAGATGAGCATCTCACTCCGGCGACGCCACGATCCTAGCTTGGACGAGGATTGGGACGAATTCCACATCTGTTCATGGTCCGCGAGCACCGAATGGACGGAGCATTGCGTTGGTCTCGTCTCAGCACGATACAACGACGCTGTCAAGTTGGCCAGGCATAACAGTGCTATTAACGAGGCGACTGCAGCAACCCAGAAGGGCGATGCTGTCAACCTCTCTCCCACAGAGATGAGTGCAATGTATACAGAGCTTTCTGGGAAGCTTGGTGTTGAGTACGGGCCATCCTTCCAGGCTATTCGGAATTGTAGCGTAGCTGGTCGCTTCGCTACTGGAAACGTCTCGACAACCTCAGGCCCTGACATTGCGACGACGAGCTCGAGCTCTCTGCACCCTACGATTCTAGAATCTGTCATGGACATGTATTGGCCGATCCTTCGCAATCATGTCACAGAGGAGGCACGGGACACAGTCTACCTCCCATCATCGATACGGCAAATATGTATTGCGACAAACGACGCCGTTCCAGCGCAGCCAATAGATTCAGACTTGAGGGCGTATTGTACTGCCGAATTCAGCAAGTCTCAGCCTCGTCCAACAAGCGTGGATATCCTTGCCATTGCCGCCTCGGGAGAATCCGACCTCTCCAACCTCATTGTAGCCATCGAGGGGTTGGTTGTTTCTCCCATTTTAGACGGAGGCGCCTTGGGGTCAGACGAAACTGGCCACAGCCCCCGTGAGATTTGCTACAAGTTGGAATGGGAACCTCTTGAGGTCGATCACGCTCCAAAGCCCCCGTCTACCGACAATCTCTTGCCCGACGCTGGCGTTGTCATTATCTACGGCGAGACTGGCGGTCCATCGTATCTCCTCGCAAGTCAGTTGGCCGTGGCTCTTGAATCGGAAACGTCGAAACTGCCTGAGTTGGAAGAAGGCGTCTTTGACAAGGGCACTGCAAAGAGTCCAGAAAGCCTGCAATTACTCATGGCTGAAAAGACGTGTATCGTCCTGACAGAGGTAGACCATACATTCCTGTCAGATGCCGACGAACACCAATTCGAGGCCTTCCAGACACTTGCAACGATGGCTGACAGAATCCTCTGGATCACCCGCGGCGCCTACCTCGATGCGACGCAGCCCAGCTCCAACATGGTCAGTGGGCTCAGCAGGACAATTCGCTCCGAGACGACAAAGCCATTTGCTCATCTGGATTTGCAAGGAACATCTGAGCTAAGCCAAGACTCGGAGATAATCTCGACGGCCATTCTGGATGTCCTCCGAGCTGCCTTCGGCAGTCACAAGACGGGGGATATGGAATTTGTTTACCGATCCAACACGCTCCTCGTCCCACGTGTCGTTGGCGACAGCCATATGGACCTCATGGTACAGCGAGATACAGACCCACACGCCTTGGAGGTACAGCCCTATGGTCAGGCCAGTGCTCATGGTCGGGCTCTACGGATGCAATTCGAGGTTTCCAAGCTGCCTTCTACTAAAGGCCCTGCCATGATCCAGGAAGCCTCCTTCGTGGACGATGTCGCCGCGACAAATGCACCCTTAGCAGACGATGAGATCGAGTTCGGAGTCAAGGCGGTGGGCGTCAACACCCATGACGCACTGGTGGCATCGTCGAAGTCATCTGCCGCCATTGGCCTCGAAGCCTCCGGCGTCGTGACGAGAATCGGCCGAGCAGTTACCGATCCAAAAGTCAGTGTGGGTTCCCGTATCGCCTGTCTCACCACGGCCATGAAGCAGGCTAGAGCTTCTGGGGCCTACGCAAGTCTCTCACGAACTACTGCCTCTATGGCGCTCCCACTTCATTCGGAATCTTCTCCAGAGTCACCGGAGGCCACGATCTCCTTCGAGGAAGCCGCAGTACTGCCCTTGGCTTACGCCACTGCGATCCACTCCCTCATGAACCAAGCGAGGTTGGAGCCCGACCAGCTTGTACTCATCACCTGTCCCTCTGGATCGATCGGCCAGGCCGCCATCTGCCTGTCTCTTATGACTGAAGCAGTAGTGCATGTTCTTGTCAGATCTTCTGAGGAAAAGGCGAGAATCGTGGAACGATACGTGGGAGTGATTCCGGAAGACCGAGTGTTGGCTCATGACGAAAGCAGCACCAGCCCCCCTCATTGGGAGAGTCGCGAGACATACGATATCCTGAAGCGAGCTACCAATGGAAGAGGCTTCGATGTCATCCTCGACTTGTACCGCTCGGGCTCGAATGAGTCCCACCTCCGCACAGTATTGAGGGGATGCCTCGCTCCGTTCGGATGTCAGATACAAGTCCAGGAGCCCACTCTCCGCGGCAAACAGGACAGCAGCCAAGCGTCCCGCATCATTGAAGGAGTCCAACCCTCGTCATTCCTCGATGATCTGACGACACCGAACAACGCGTCTTACATCACCGTCGACATGCTGACCCTGGGCCGTGAAAGACCTCAAGTCCTCGATCGTGTGTGCGCTAAGGTAGCGGCTCTGTTTCAGGAAGGCAAGCTCAGAAAAATCCAAGACCTGGAGCTCATGCCCTTCTCTCAGGCGCACGAAGCTTTCGGGCATCTTGAAAATCCCGAGAACAGCTCGAACAAGATTGTGCTAGTACCCAAGGCCGACGACCTGGTTTTGGCGCCGCCGCACCCAGCACTCACATCCACGAAGATCCTCAAAGCTGATGCAACCTACATAATTGTTGGTGGCACAGGTGGTTTGGGTCGGAGTATGGCCAAGTGGATGACCCAGAATGGGGCACGCCACATCGTACTTTTGTCAAGATACGCAACAGTAACCCCAGCGGTCCAGGAGCTGATGGACGAGGCGAAGACGGCGGGTGCGCAAATCTTTGTTCAGAAATGTGACATCGCCGATGAAGCCAGCATAGACTCTCTTCTGGAGTGGGTTGGTAACGTTGCCAGGCTGCCGCCGGTACGTGGTGTGATTCACAGCGCCATGGTTCTTCGCGACGTGCTCTTTGAGAAGATGAGCTACGCAGAGTACAAGGCCGTTATCGAATCAAAAGTGCAGGGAGCATGGAATCTTCACTGCGCCTTGGACGGCAGGGAGCACGAAAGATCCTCCAGCCTGCACAGCAATCTTGATTTCTTCGTCGCCATCTCTTCCGTCTCCGCTGTTGTCGGAAACAGAGGACAGGCTGCTTACGCAGCTGCGAATAGCTATCTTGATGCTCTGGTACAACACCGCTTGGCAAAGAGCTTGCCGGCCGTGTCGCTTGCTCTGGCTGCTGTCTCGGACGCGGGATACCTTGCAGACTCTGAAGGGGGTGCGACGCGGGCGGCCGATGTCCTCCGGAACCTGGGTGGTGACTCTGACAACACCATCTGCGAGGTCGAGGTGTTGGCACTGCTGCATGCCGCGATCACAGGCGAGACTGCCTCTTGTCAACATCACGTTATTACGGGTGTAGCTGTGAAGAACCGCCGGCCGCAACCTTTTTGGGCGGGCGATGCGAAGTTTGCCCGGATTCTTGGCAATGCCGATGAAGCAGGTGAAGAGGCCAACGAAGGAGGCAATGCTGACACTGTTCTCAGCCCGTCACTATCCCAGGCTGAGGCAGAAGATGTGGTCTGTCGTGGGCTGGTGGCCAAGATTGCGGTGGTCCTGATGATGGAACCTGATGAGCTCGATGTAACCAGGAGTCTGAGCCATTATCCGTTGGATTCCCTGGTTGCTATCGAGGTTCGCAACTTCATTGCACGGCAATATGAAGCGAGCTTGCAGGTTCTCGAGTTGTTGAGCAGCGGCAGCATTCAGACTCTCAGCACAATCGTCTGTCGGAAGTCGAAGCTCTGCCAATCTGTCGAGTAAAGCATCGCTGTTCCCACTTCCCCGTCCCCGGGGCCCGTCTCTCGGGCTGTAGTATAGATTCTGGTTTTTGCGCGTGTCACAAGACTTTGGTTTTCAAATATGTTCAGTATGTCATGTCGTTGCAAAATTTTCTAAATAGTCATGTACAATACATCCATAGTTAGGATGAATGATGTTTGCGAACCTTGATCTGAACAGTGACCAGCCGGTTGTACCCAAAGTTATGTGCAACTTTTTTATACTAACCTTAAGATAGGTACTCACGGTCGTAGGAGAGGTGTACGGCAGCTGAAGGGCGAGGTTCCCCATATATGACCTAGTCACCTAGAAAATAAAGCTGCTATTCCTTGGGGCGTATGGAAATTTGTCTAAGAATGAACAGACAATACCGATAAGCGAGTACCATTAGCTGCTTCTACCCATACATGTGTGTGAGTTTGCGGTGAACTTGTGGCCTCCGTCTTCAAGGTGACAACATTCGTGTGCTCCCCTATCACCTGCGAATATCCATAGCAATTGTATTGCTCTCTCACGGCAGCGGCAGGGACATTCCCACCACTAACGCCGGCTCTTCAGTGCTGTGATTCTTGTAGCTATATGGGAACACCCGTCAGCTCAAGCTTAGATAGGCACCTGCAGGGCAAGAGCACTTGCGATAAAGTTCCAACCGCACCAGGGGACATCATCAGCGCGAGGGGAAATTCCATGGGAAATCGCAGCCAACGTTTAGTGAACGCGCGTAGGATATGGCCATGAGCCACCTGGATAGACGTGGATTAGTGAGGATCCAAGTTTCATAGTTGGAAGTATGCTTACCAGAACGATGTCGGCAGCGGCTTCTCCATGCATACAGGGGAGTTGGATGTCGTAGATCTTCCGAATGAGCCCATCAAGACGCTCCGTGACTTGCTCGGCCGACCTGGATGTATCAAATGTCAGGACGTGGAACAGGAGCCATAACCCATGGCCTGATAATGCCTACGTAGCGACGGGCTACTGCAAGAGCCAGCGGCTCTGCGAAGGGCAACTGGGCCAAATCGTTGGGATGACCTAGTAGGGGGCCTAGGACTATACTGACTCTCCTCCTTCACACCCATCCCTCCAGATATCCCATGCTCGGGTTTGATCCAACCCCCTGGCCTTGCGGCGAGCCTTGATCTCAGGCGTCAAAAGCCCTTCGTATTCACCATAGTCCCACTCGGCAATTTCCTCCGTCACAGCCACTTTGTCCTCTTCAATAAGACTTTGGTCACCCGTGCCAAACAGAAGCCCAAACGTCGCTCGGGCACGCTTGCGTGGGCTTACGAAGACTTTCACAACCCTGGCAGGATCGATCAGCTTTCCTTGTCCTACGAGCTGCCTTCCAGACCCTAGGACCTGCTGAACGCCCCTCTCAGTCAATTCCAGGTCGGTGATACCGGTATATCGACCATTGATGGTCCACTCTGTCTCGCCTACGAAGGTAGATGATAGTAAGCAACTGCGGTAAGAGGACGCGCCACTGGGAAACACAAGAGTAGTGTTACTAACCGTGGCGAGCAAGAAATACGCGAGGAGTGGTGGCGTCTTGGTCAGACATCTTTTCTCATCGAGTTAACTGCTGTCTGGGATGATGAGATGGAACGACCCGACGTCGGAATTTGCGTCGCGTGGCCCACCACCATCAAGAGCGACATGGTATCCACTGTGGGGCACGACCTGCTTTTGGGTTCTTCTTACGGGTCCACCAAGACATAACGTCCACTGGCAACTCGAAAGTCGCGTTACGGTTAAATGGTGACCGACCGCCCCTGCCATTGAACTTCAGGTGTCGACTCCTGCGCAGCCCGAGAACAAGCAGAGGAAGACACTATTTTGACGTGATGAAGTGAAATCTTTGGCAATGGGGACCAGCCGAGCTCAAGTGCTACGATGCTCAGAAATGCCTTGGATGCATGCATGGCTTCATTAGGTGTATTGCTGGCGTCCGAGAGCTGTTGCTCTCTCTTTGCAAACTGCTGCAGTTCTGTGGCATGAGAAAGGCACTGCACATGCACTTGAACCACTGCATTGGGCCCAGTTTGGCCTAGGCAACTCTGGGTCATCTCCTTAAGCAATGACCCTGAAAATGTGCCGACAAGATAGTGGCCTAATTGCAGAGACCTCTTGATGTCCTAGCGACACACGTACTTTTACGAAGATTGCAGGTGCCCAAGTTGCAGGCCCATTTGGATACCTCCCCAGCACAGTGTATAATTCTTAGGCTCGCTCCTTGTGCGAATGCTCGCCTCTTCCCGGTCACTAAACGTGCAGGCGATCAGGAAACTCACAGTTTGAACATCGGTATCGAAGCTACCTTCAGCAGAGACCTATCTCTTCTCATACCGCACTGATCTACCTTTGTATTTGAGCCGGCCAACAAAGGCGAGATTTTTCCAATTGGTGTCTCGTGTTCAAAAACAGCGTGATTCGCGAGCAAATGGAACGCTATGACGAGTAGATCGTGGACGATATCGTATATGAGATTGTGGACGAGGTGGACAAATGAGAAGGTCGGTCGT
Source organism: Juglanconis oblonga (assembly GCA_003012965.1). Lineage (NCBI taxonomy): Eukaryota > Fungi > Ascomycota > Sordariomycetes > Diaporthales > Juglanconidaceae > Juglanconis > Juglanconis oblonga. The sequence continues at coordinate 25,762 of MUZH01004377.1, read as the reverse complement.
CCAGGACGTTTCTATAAGTGGAGCAACCTGGATCACATTCTCCTGCCTGAAGTCACAGAACGGCATCTGAGAAATTAGTCTTTCAATCTACCGGATCTACCGGATCTACCGGATCTACCGTGCAGGTGCTAATGCACAGAATCGTGATCAAAAAGGTAGACGGATACTGTGAATCGCGGGATTGCGGCGGGAACAACTCAGAAATTCGCCCTTCGGCTTCGCGCTGAACTCGTTGGACCGCAGAACCACAGTTAACTGCGAACTGTGATACACATTGGGGGAACAATGCAGTCGTTGTCCTGCTATTTCAACCACCGGATCATTGACGACCGAAAGGCCCATATAATGACGGATTCGAGAAGGCGGTGCTCAAGATCATGTTGTAGTATAAAATCCTCACAGCAGCTCCTTCTGGGACCTTCGAAATAGAAAGTTTGTCGATATCGTGGATATCCTCAGGACGCGGAAATCAAAGTTACCTAATCGAAGGCATCTTAAAACCGGGACGTTCGCAGAGATTATGGCAGACTCACTTGGCTGGTGGACCACAGAGCGAGGCCTTCTTCCAAATTTGATCAGAAGGGAGAAGATCCGAGAAACTACTCCTTTTCTTGTACTCGCCAGCCCTGAAGGCATCGTCAACGAGTTCACGTATGCCGACCTCGAAAATGCGTCGAATCGCGCCGCTTGGTTCCTGACCAAAACTCTCGCTCCGGAAGAAGAGAGGGTCTTCTACATGGGACGTATGGATATGAGATACTTTATTTGGGTGATTGCCGCAATGAAAGCTGGAAAATGTGTCAGCACTCTCCTTGCTCCCTAAAAGATTTTAAGACTGATTATTCTTTGGGTAATTTTTCCTTTTCCGTGACATCGGCGCGAAGACATTGCTCTTCAGCCCAGAGAACTTCGACATTCTGGAGGCCCTCCATGCTGCCACCAAAGATGACTTACGATGGATTGAGACCCAGAAGTTTGAAGACATGACGAGCGCAGAGACTGCAGACATATTTCCATTCAATTATACGTTCGAAGAAGTTCGGGACAAGCAATTCCTCGGCCTCCATACATCCGGAACCACTGGTCACCCTAAGTACGTCCCTTCATTTATGATACTATCGTGAAGAGTGCAACTCCTGATCTGCTTGAGTATTTACCTCTTCTCGTCGCTGACCTGTTCGTCGATGGTAGGCCAATCTATTGGACACACTCTGCAATTCCCGTCATTGCATCACAAACAGATCGGAGTCTACGAGCGCACGATTCCCCTGAGGAGACTATGTTTGAGCAATTGTTCCAAGGAAAGAGGACTTCCGTTGTCGTTCTACACAGCCAAGGCACTTTATAACTCCTGTGCCGCCCGCATAACATCACCTTTCCCGTCGGGTAATAATCATCGGCATGTCCCACTGGTAGACAAACCAAGCAGTGTGGTACTTCCATGTATGATCAGGGTTCTGTAGCTTGATCTATCATAAATAGCCTGTTAGCGTGAATTCGCAGCCGGCAATGCTAGCCAGGTCAAGCTAGTGAAATCGAGGAAGGATACAACTCACATCAAAAACAGAATACAGCGTCGCAAATAGCTTCCATAGCTCCAATTGCGCAAAATATCGGCCCATGCACACTCGGGAGCCACCGCCGAAGGTATGGTCTGCAACATCACGCATCTTCCTAAGTCGTGTCTCAAAACTGGCTTCATCCTCATCATCGCGTCTCAGCCAGCGGTCCGGATTGAACTCGTCCGCATCATCACCGAACACGGCGTGGTTGCGGTTAGTAACCGCCGGGTTGATACCTACTTTGGTTCCGGCGGGGATGACACGGCCATCAGGAAGAGTGAAGCCGCCTACCGGTACGACTCTTTCGAAGATCATGGCGATGCCTGGGTTGATTCGCGTGGCCTCTCTCATGACGGCATCGAGATATGGGAGCCCTTTGATGTCGCGCCACTGTGCAGGTAACGACAGGCGGGTGGCGTCCAGTTCAGCTACGAGTTTGGCGTGGGCGTGTGGTGTTTTGGCCAGGTAGTACACCACAGCACGCATTGTAGCGGCCGTTGTATCGCCACCGGCTAGAACAATTAGCATCAGCCAGCTCACGATTTGGTTGTCATCGACCACAGGGTCTTGACAAGTTTCCGTCCTGTAATGGATCAGTTCTCAGTTCGAGCAGGGCAATATTGAATCGTGAACTAGAAGCCTACTCACAGCTTGATGTACTTGTCAAGATAGTGTTCGGCGTGGCCAGACTTCCCTCCCTTTGCTCTCAGTTCTTGTCGATACTCGGCTACTACTTTATAGGCGTAGAAGATCCCAGTCAAGGTGGGCTTTGGCCCAATGCGCACCAGTGGATTTTTGTCGAGTAACTTATCAACCCATGGAATTTGAGACAGCGGCGCATAGTAGTAGAGACTCTTGACGGAGTCGCCGATTCTGAGGTAAGTCAGCTTTAGCTGGTTGATGACAGGCATGCAATTTGAAGGAAAGTCGCAGTCTTAAGGACGACTAACAAGAGTATGTCCTGGAGCAGATTCATGAAGGGCAGAATTGAAGGAGAAGATTGTCATGAAAGAAGGAGTGCAGCGCTCACAGGTTGTCCACATCCTTTTCTTGGTCGATAAAACCGTAGTGCCGACCGAAGCTGATGTTGGCTGTCACATCCCAAGCAAAATATGAGATCCAATCATCCATCATACACACCGAGCCAGCGTTTTTCCCATCCACGAAGTTCGATTCAAGTTTGCATACGAGCTTGCTCAGTGTCTCATCCACGGCTGGTTCTTGCTCGAGAACTTTAGTCCTGATGCATTACCTAATGTAAGTACCTCTCTTGGTGAGATACGGGGCGAGGTCTCACATTGTCCACAAGCTCCGAATTGGTCTTATTTGTTTATCATGCCAGGCATTGTCAGAGGTATTGAAGACATTGGAAAGTATGTGACCGTCAATGAGAGCATCATTGGGCCGATACATATTAGACTAGACGTGTTGTCAGCGTGAGTACCGCTCCAACGCTGTTCAGCCCCGTTTCCTTCGCCTGCTAGACGTTTCACTAGGGGATGTACCTTAATCCATGGGTCCTTTGTAGAGTAAATAGTACGTATTAGGTTTGAGTCACCAATACTAATAGCATTAGGTCCTATCCGGACAGCCGTGGCTTCATACTTGCGATGCCATCTCACGTGCGTGGTGTCTATGTCTCCTTTCGCAGTCCAAGCAGCTCGCCAGAGATTCGTAAACTTGGCGATAAAGGGGCCGGGGAAGGCTCGAAGCGGAGAAAATAAGAGCTCCCAAGCGATTCTCAAGACGATCAGGGAGCACAATGCCAAAATGAGTTGGCTACTCGTCTCGCTGACAAGGCTGGAGAGACCCATGTTGGTCGAAGCTGGAAACGAAACCGGGAAGGCACCAACAATTGGCCTGTTGTGGGTCGGGTTCCGAGGTCTCGGCCCAAAGGTTGACTCTCGCTGTGTACAGATTACAGAGCAAGAGGACGCTCGAGGGGCGTCTTAAAGCCACAGCACGGCACGCAGGAACTTGGTTGCGTCCAGACGAGACCATAGGACGGGCTCGTATCACATCTTCCTGTGCGATGTTGTCATCTTTTCCTCGCTAAGATGCATCTCGATCCAGCTAACTCTCTCCAGGAACCATTGGCAACGGAAATGCTACGGGAAGAGCGCAGGGGGGAGGGGGGCAGATACGGTCACGGAGGACTTCGCAGCACGCATGAGGCCCCCACATTCCACATCCGCGGGTCCTATGATAGTCCGGTCAGCAAAAGTGGCATGAGAAAGCTGCAAGTTGGGTCACGTGGGCATGGGTATCACTTGTTGGTGTGATAGACAAGGGCGAACCAGAGCCTCGGAGAGGACCGATCCAATAGCAAGAATCGGATTTGAAAATAACGGAGAGAGTTCGATGTCATCAACAAAAGAACTTGTGTTGATGACTTCAGCTGCTACATCTTCACGCTTTGGGAGCGTGAATTACATATGCTTTGTAACAGCGTGGAGAGGCAGCAAGCCTAAAGGCCACCGAGGCTCCAGGATCCTTAAAGTGATGGATCATATTCGATCTTGAACAGGAAACGAAAACTATACCACGATAGGACAGAGCAATGATATGGGTAGGTACTGAGGGGCTCTGTCAGACATTTTAGCGAGAATGAGCGGGCAATCTTCTGTCTGTTGGTTAAGATGCGTCCTGAGGCCCGTTGAGGATCGAAATACACCTGTGGTACGCTCTCATACCTATCATACTTATACGAACGCTTTAAATCCCATCTTTCGAATAAATATAAGTCCGAACTGTTGGCAGAGTCTCAGAGCATCGCCGCGTTACTGCCATGTCTTCGAACAGCGTAGACACATCCACAGCGGACTACCTCGCTCAGAGCACAGCCGGTGCACTCAAGACTATTCTGGCACTTGTCATTATGATCCCAGTGACCTTGATCTGCCTTCGCTGCTACGTCCGAATCCGGATCGAGTGCATGTTTGGACTAGACGACACAGTAGATGTGTAGTGCACAAAGCCAAGCCCATCCACGGAAGAGAAACAGGAGAAGTCCCCGAAGAGGCTTGGAAATACGCAGTGACTGGCTGACGTGGACATCGCGAAGAGAAAACCTCAAGGATGCATCGCCACCGCGAATCTTTCGCTTCTTAGATGGAGCTCCAAGCTTCAAACCAGAGAGTCACCCTGGCTAACAAAACGACGTACATAATGGACAAGGAACAGCCGACTTCGGAATACCTGTGGTGTCATCCGCCAGTTTTTCCAGGATACTTTTCAAAAGGAAACAAGCTGTCCTCGTCCTTGAAGGCTTGTCGCCCGAGTGGAGGGCTCTCGTCGATAGGGATAATCGTCGATTGGAACAAGCTGCTGGGCCTCAGAGAACGGCGCCATCTGCGAGCCCCAAGATGAAGGGGGAGAATGATATGGGACTGAGAGGGACGAGGCGCAGAAGTTGGGACAGCGGATACACGAGGTAGCTACTCGGGCGCACACAGAGGATGTACGGGCCTGGCAAGGAAGAGCAATTTTGGGAGCCTCGAAACTTCACCGAGGCGCCGAGAATTGCTCGGCCCTCCTTCACTTCAACGACATGCCTCGAGTATACAGCCGCTCGATGGGCCGCGAGATTCGAAAATAACGCAGAGAAGGTTCAACTCACCACCATGAAGCCTGGCGCCAGCACACGCTGGGTCTAGGGACCAACTAAGGAGAGAAAGTGAGAAAGATTGAGCCTTCAGTTCCGAGGTTGATAATGATGGCAACAAGAGATGTGGTGTCACACCCAATGGTCGCGTCGTATCCATCGTCAAGTGTATTCCTACTCAGACAGCCTTCCACGATTATATATAGTCTAGACGACTGCAGAGTCTGCTCGTTGGCGCTCCCTGGCCTCTGAGCGAGTCGAATTGCTTGACTGCCTGGCTTCCAACGTCTGAGCATTCTTTCCATGGCAGGAAAGAAGGTCACACATGGTGGAACAAGGGAAAAAACGGTCAAGTGTGAAAATAGCGTGCATTTCGTCGCTTGATTACAAAATTGGCTGTGAAGGGGAAAAGGAGTCAGCTCCACTGCCTCCCCTCCGCGCCGCCGCCCCGCCGCCCTGCAATATCCGTACTCTTTCCCAACAGCCGCCACCAACAGACCTCGCATTTGGTGGCGAAAGGGGCCCTGGGATCTTTGATCACCTGAAACAAAGATTCAGTAACGCGAGCAGAATGGCGCTCTGGACTCGTTCCTTACCGCCGTCGTGAAAGTGTGGGGGTATACCTAGGTACTAGTAATCTTCCGCTAGAGGGGAGGCTGGGACTCTTGCGAGGCTGATCATTTCCATCCCTGTCGATGTGTACTGTTGCTGAGTCGTTCGACGTACTCCTACTGCATAGGGGAAGCGAGAAGAAAATGAGAAGGAATGCCGAGGGGGGGACTAGGAGACTGCTAGGGGATCAGGTGCACGATGCTGCCATGCTGGGGTTTGAGGCGTCGCGGCAGCTGTGCTTCCCCTTGAGCGCGGTTGGGACGTAGTGTACATGCTTCGTACGGTAATAGGGGTCAAAAGCGTTCACGGCCACATGGGCAGGACGTGTGGGTACTCCATATTGGTTTGCAGCTCCATACTGGAAAGGGATAGTTTCCATTTAAAATGGAACGCCAAGACTTGCCAAGGCTTGCAGAAAATCTCCGGGCCCCTTTCAATTTTCTAGACGGCAATTCTTTGGTGGATTCTGGAGATCCCAAACGTGGGTGGGCTCCTTAGTGGATGCTGCAATGACGATCGGAAACGAAACATCGAAGATGAGTTTGTATTGTGCGAGACTGCATACTGGCGAATGATTCAGAACGAGCTCGAAACGAGCTCAACCTCTCTACTACGGACTAACGGACTGCACTTCGACGCGAGGCCTTCGCTTCTCATTGTGGGCCTCCGGGTCCAGATGTTCCAACTGCCAGATTGCATACGGAGTAATTGACGCCGGCATCGAGGATGAGGCAAAACCAGTTATTCCACGATGCATCGGGAGTGGGAGGACTCGTGGAGGACTCGTGGAGCCCCTACGGAGGATTTCCGACCATAACATCAAAATCTATATCTACTCGCACCATCCCCAGTGTCTTGGCTTGCTTGGCTGATCCATCATCATTCCCGCCAAACAAGTTGCACGACCGGTTCGTCTACGCTGATCGCCACCTGTCACTCTCTTGGCACGCCTCCTTCCCACTCTTTTTCATTTCCCTGCCCTGGTCCATTCGTTTTGGCAGTTTGACTCCTTCACAATGTATCGCTCTCTCGCCGTCATCCTCGCCGGCTCTGCGGCTGTCATCGCCGGCCCGGTTGCTGCTCCAGCCCCTACTCCGGCCGCCACCCTCGACAAGCGTGCCTCTTGCACCTTCAGCGGGTCCAACGGTGCTGCCTCTGCTAGCGCTTCCAAGGCTAGCTGTGCCACCATTACAATCTCCGGAGTGACCGTTCCCTCTGGAAAGACCCTTGACCTTACTGACCTCTCGGACAACACCGTTGTGGTCTTTGACGGCACCACCACCTGGGAGTACGCCGAGTGGGCCGGACCTCTGCTGTCCATCTCCGGTACTGGTATTTCCATCAGCGGTACCAGTGGTCACACCCTCGATGGCCAGGGTGCCAAGTGGTGGGATGGTGAAGGAGACAGTGGTGTCACGAAGCCAAAGTTCTTCTACGCCCACGACCTGACCTCCTCGACCATCAAGGGACTGAAGTAAGCCGCATATTGTATTCTTTGAGGCATCGAAACACGTTTCTGACATATCTTAGCATCCTGAACCCTCCTCACCAGGTGGTGTCCATCAACGGCGCCAGTGACCTCACCATCGACTCCATGACCATTGATGCATCCGATGGTATGTGAATCATCTCTTACTGAGCCGACTTGGAGAGGAAGACCTTGCTGATCTCGAGTGACTAGGTGACTCCAACGGTGGCAAGAACACTGATTGCTTCGACATTTCGGAGTCGGACTCGGTGACTATTTCCAACGCTGTCTGCTACAACCAGGATGACTGCGTTGCTGTCAACTCGGGCACCAACATTGAGTTCACTGGAGGTACTTGCTCCGGCGGCCACGGTCTGTCCATTGGCTCCGTTGGTGGAAGAGACGACAACACCGTGAAGACGGTCACGTTCTCGAGCTCCACAATCAGCAAGTCCATGAACGGTGTCCGTGTCAAGGCTCGCTCAGGCGATACCGGCTCCATCTCTGGCGTTACGTACAAGGACATTACCCTGGACTCCATCACTGAGTACGTGCCTCCCCAGCTTGAATAACCTAGCTCCGAAGACTGACATAAGAAAATTGCAGCTACGGTATCCTGATCGAGCAGAACTACGATGGTGGTGACCTGAAGGGCGACCCCACCACTGGTATCCCCATCACGGACCTGACTCTGAGCGGAATTAAGGGAACTGTCGACTCGGACGGCACCAACATTGCCATCGTCTGCGGTAGCGGCTCTTGCTCCGACTGGACCTGGTCATCTGTCTCTGTCTCTGGTGGCGAGGACTACGACGACTGCCAGAACATCCCTGACGGTGCCACTTGCACTACCTCCTAATTTTGTTTGGGACTCGCGGGTGCACTGAACTATCCCCTATTGTGAAGGCCGGGGCTGTTTGATTTCGTTTCTCCACTTGGACTTGATATCCTCTATCTGTACATATTCTAAAGTTCCAGGCACATACTTACACCATCTACTAGAGCCATGTACTCCAATGGCTTAGCCGCTGGCTATACCTTGGCAATATATATTTTCCAACACTGCTGGTTGCACACTAAATGACTGGGTGGTCCTCTTCATTTTGCCACAAGCCAAACAAGCCAACTTGGGCCCCAAGCTTCATTTGGCTTGGACGGCGATGGCTCGATATTGCTGCTCATCCAGTACGTTACTCTTCCAAGCCCTCATAGAGATGAAACATTTTTCATCCTGGTCGTGATACTTCGAGATGTTGTTAAGCCGCCAACACCTCCTCCTTCGTCAGCACTTGTGTGAAATAAACTATGGAATGAGGAAATTTTCCTTCAGACCACAGCTACCAATCCTTGCTGTTGATCTTCAGCCTAAGCCTAATTCTACACGAGCATGATCTATCATTCCATCTGGGAACAGATTGCCAACTCTGGCAGTATCCGCAGGTCCATACTCTCTTGTTGTCAGGCCAGCAAGCCCAATTTCGTTCACCTTCGATTACCTAACCTATGTAAATATCACACGGTATCTAAAAACGTTAATTTGTCAAACGTTCTGGAAAACTACCCCAGTTGCCCTATATGACTCTGTTCTAGCAGATTATCCACAGCCAGCGTTCCATCCAACTCAACATCAACCGAGCAATTGAATCAACTCGGTCATTCTCTTGGCAGATTTTTGCCAAGTTTAGCTGCTGATTTTAGACTTTCATAGGCTTATTTTCCCCATACATTCCCCTTTAAGGCAGAGGTTCTAGGCCATTTTGAGGGGGGGGGGATACTTGAGGACATATCGTGGCAGCCTCTCAGCCGTGTTCCCCCCTCGCCCCACATAGCAGGACCCCGACTAAGTCGCTGCTACAATGGTATGCCACCTGCATATCTCGCATAGACTCGAGAGACCTATATGGTATTGAAAGAAGCATCAAGCATCAAAAGGACCTGTTTCAACCTTACGTGCCCGATTGGGGGCTAGGTACCAAGAAGACGTTGTCGGTAGGTTAGGGCCATAAGAAATAATCCGAACGTCACACGCTGCAACTCGAGAGACAGAATTTCAATAAGGTTTCTCCGTTGGTTTTCCAGCGTCATCCGACCCTTTTACTGTTAATTCACGAGGAATATGGCTTGAATATATCATGCTATGGAGGTGTGTACTTCACCAACGTGGGTGCGGCAACGGTAAACGCAGCGAGGAAGATGTGGAGTAAGACTGAGAGAGAGAACATGTTCTGTGGGTACAACTGTTGGATGTGTGTTTGGTGATCGTGCTTTTAGGTTGTTAGACGATGTCGTAATACTGTGGGATGGTGTCAAATTGTGGTGATTCCCCCGACATCAGAAGAGTGAATGCTTTCATGAGACATTTCTTTGAATAATTACATGTTCAAGAGTGAACCAGAAAGACCTGAAACTTGAATCTTCCGAGACCATATCACAGGAAATACCTTGCCATGGCGGCCATGAAACTACCTACGTGGGAAAGCCACGAAGTTTGCCCGCACTACGATGTCTAACGCTCAGGTCAGAACGCATCAGCAGGAGCAACTCATGGGGTTTGTGACTACCTGAGGTGTAGAGAATGGAATGTGGCAGTGACGAAGATGAACAAAAATACTATTTCACAGGCACGGTGCTATTAAGGGAAATAGAAGGTATATTCTCAAAGCTGAAAAGCAGTATCCTAAGGCAAGCCTGTCGGGAAATATTTCTGTAAACACCTCTGGGTACCTTAGCTCATGAGACTGCCCTTGAGGCATCCTCGAGGATATGCGAAGTCGTATGTGCGATACTCAGCTACGTGAGAATCGACTTTGGGGCTGTGAGAGAATCGGAATTAAGAACACCCTCCCGCATGGCAGTGCGGCTGCAGGAGTTGTGTTTGCTCTGGGACATCTTCTCAGTTTTCAATTATTGATATGAGTATATGTTTAAGTGCGCAATACCAACCCTCTTTATATCAGTCGTGTCTCCGCCTCAAGCAGCCAGGAATATGCTGGGTTTTTTGTGATTTTTGGCCATTGAACACTTTCAGCGCCTGGGCACGTAAAGACGCCTGCGGAAGACTAGGTTATCGCTCAGAACTGACCTCGTCTCACCATTGACGCCATATTGTGAACAAATGAAGTCACAGGTCACACTGGCCCACTGCCTAAGCACTCTCCTGAGGTTCAGCTCCAGCCTTGGAACAAAGGTCCGAGTTCGTCCGAGGTACCGCTACGGCCAGGGTTCATAGATACGTGGTCGCCGAATGATGGAGGTCTGGCGTTACTTCTCCTTGTGCATGCTCAGCATGGTGTTCTTGTCCATGAGCCTGTCGATCAGGTCCAACCTTGAAGCTCAGCCCCTTGGTCTCAATAGCCCAGACAATAGCGAGAGCGAAAAAAGCACCGAGGAAACCCAAGATTCCCCAGCCGATCGATTCAAGCATTGGAGGCACGATGAGACCAACGATGAGGTTGCACTACTTGTGAAAAGTTCGGGTTGCGTGATTTTGGAGAGGCGAATGGGGTGGGTATGCCCACCAAATAGCCCCGGGCTATGACTATGAGAGACCAAGCAGCACCGCGAGCCCAGAGTGCGGAGGGGAAGAGCTCCGAATGCATGGTCTACGGGACGGATCCCCAGGTTGTTCCAAAGATGACCATGTAGATATTGAGGAACACGAGCGCAAGCTTGGCTTTGTTGGCGTGCTCGGCCCAGGAGTAGTTGCCGAACAGGCCCGTTCATCAGGACTAAGACAATAATGCCCACCATGGTGATGGTCATTTCCAGAGCGCTGAAGATGATCGGCTTCCTCCGGATAACACTATCCATGAGCGGTTTACCATTAGCGGGATACCGATAAGACGGCCAACAAGCTGAGTAACGTCGATGATGCCAGCCTTCCCGTCCCACGTGGGCCAGGTGCTTTGTATAGAAGAAACCAAGTCCCTCTATTATGCTTGCCGCGTAGTATATGAGGACGTTACTTAATCGCGGTAGTTAGCATAGTAAAAAGTGGCGACTCTGTGGAGAGTCAGTATACTCTCGACTTGCATGCCAACCAGCTGTTGAAATACCCCAAGCAGACCTCAACTACAATGAGAATCATCAACCGCCAAGCGATGCCTTTCCAGATATCGATTCAAGCCAGGATACTTAATCTTGTTCGCGAGAATCTAGCTCGCTCGGTCACGGCAAAGGCGGCCACGGAATGTACATAGGTATTCGACATGATTCCTCCTTGACAAGGGACGAACTTGCATTTTGCCTGAATTTCAGCTTTTTTGAAACTGCTGCCAGCCACCTTCGGGTCCTTCAAGAAGGCGTACCAAGACGAGATCAACAATTCCTCTTCACATACACTCGGCGTGCTTGAAAATATTGTCTTGGAGTGGCATTCAACCATCTCCGGGGCTGGTAATGCCGTTTCCTGATGCTGCTCAGTGCCGAAGCACACTCAAAGTTTTGTGCCTTCTTCCTGTCTCAGTTTGGAAATTGAAACTGATCTCGTGGGCCACAACTCGTCACCTCAACATGCTAGTCTCACCTGGCCTTCTCGATCGCTGGAGTGTTTCCTTGCCTCCCTCCAGGCTTGTCTGGCCCCTAGAGAAGATCTTTGTCAAGAAAAGGACCACACGCAAGACCCAACAGAAACATGCGCGACGATCACGACTCTGGGAATCAGACAATGCCATTGACTCGCCGGCCGGACTTCATATCCTCAAACGCAATCTGCCGCAGACGGAACGTTGGTGTAGGCGACGTCAGACCGCTGCCCTGCTTGTTCCTATTCCCCAACCACCTCAACCGCGATACCTCGTCGCTCGATTTTGATCCGAAAGTCGATGCGCGGGATATCCCCAGTGAGTCGTCAGTCGACGTCTCGCCTTTTCTCACCGACATGTATATGAAATCATGAAGAAAACTCGTCTCCAGCTGCCTTGGTCTGCGGTCGTCCGTCCAATACCGTTCTTCACTGAGATCCTTGGAAAGGTGCTTCCTGAAATGGCGGTCCTGGCCTACCCACCATGCTCGCCAGACAACGAGAATAATGATCGTCAAGGGGACTGTGATGGCCCAATACCACCAAAAATCGTAGCTGACAGTACTTTGCCCACCGTCGTCACTGCCATCATCCGACTGCCAGTTAAAGATGCCCATGCCGAAGAGGGAACTCATGAACTCGCCAGGCAGAAACACTGCGGTGATCACCGCCAGGGCTTTCATAGATGACGAGTCTCTCGAAGAGGATACGGCCATCCGAGCATTGAGGTTGTTGTCTTCCTGGGCCATTTTACTGTAGATCTACAGGATGTGAAAGTCAGAAGAACCCTTATCACGCCTCACATCATATGTTTTGAGTGTGCTGAGACTCACGATATCAACCAGGGCGTTACATCGCATCTCTAGAATCGTCCTGTCCGTGCCGAGTGACAAACACAGCTGTAGCAGACCTTCGAGATACTGTCTGATCTCGTGCCAATGTCCCGCAAGCGGGTCATCCACGATCCTGGCCCGCAGCAATCCCGTCCCAACTCGACCTCTCGAGGACAACGGCGCAGGGAAAGCAGGGCTGGGGGGTATCGGCGCGTCCGTCTCCATCCTTACATCATCGAGTCCATCGCCCGCATCAAGCAGTATCTTGACGGCCCGGTCCATCCAGCTCAGTGTGTCGAGCAGCCGAATGGATTTCTTCAGCACATCGTGGGCATTCTTCATCAGCTCCGTGGACTTCTTATACACCTGCTGCTGGCCACCGCTCCCATTGCTGAGGCTTCCGTTCCGGGAGCGCCTGCCGCCCGCTTTCAGCCCCGTCGCGGGCGGCGCAGGGCTCGCGGAGGAATCCTGCGCCCGTCGTTGCGGCGTCTGGCTGTCAAAGGCATCGAACCCCGCCATGTTGCTGACATCGCGCTCCACGGCGATCACCTCGCGGTGATTCTCCGCCACGGCCCGCTCGGTCCGCGCAAACTGCACCTGCAACAGCATCACGGGGACGAGGAGAGGATGGGCCCAGTGGCTTTTGCACGCCTGCATCCGGGTGTCGTACTGCTCCAGGTCGTCGGCTTCGTGCTGATAGGGATCGAAAGACTGGCGGATGAGCGTCGTGGTCGTGCGGTCCGCGATGCTGTATGTCATGGAGAGAAAATCGTAGGGCGCCTGCGGGTCCGTGGGGAAGGACAAGATGATGCTGAGCTTCTCGTGGTGGCGGTCCCAGAACATAGACTCCACCGCCCTCCTCCTCACGTATTGTAGGGTCGCCGGGTGAAGATCCATGGCCGCGTAGTCCTGGTCTGTCAAGTGGAGTCCATCTATGTTCATATCCTCGCTGGACTTGGGGTTCGGTCGTCGATGGCACACCACCTGCCTCACTCTGCCTTGCAGCAGATGCCCTGATCGGAACTTTGGGCCCCAGTTTCCGAACATGTCCACCATGAAATCTTCTCTCACGGCCTGGTGGAACAAATGATCGCCCTTGCCATCCTCCGAGATGACGCACTGGCCGATGTGCTTGAGGAAAGGACGGTCATTGTCCGTATCGCTTGACTGGATCGTGCTTGCGTAGTCTGCATCCTGGGCAAATACGGCATATTCCTGGTATCTGATGTGTGAGGCGCCTCCGCGGAGTAGGATATCACCCTGGAGGGTATTGGTGTCGTAGATGAAGAGGTCAGACCGGTGAAGGCTTCGGTTCTTCGTATCCATGGCGCACGCGTATCCTGGTGTCGGCATGAAGGTTCCTTAAATACCCGCCACCTCCACGCCAGGGCCTTCCCCGGTTGTCAACTCGGAACCAGCGAGCCACCATACAATGTTGGACGTGTGCTTGAGGCGTGTTGCTTCGCTCTCGGCAGTAATGCAAAGGGATCAACCTGAAACGTTGGAAAGATGAAAGGCTTACCGCATACCTAGGACAAAGAGACATCGTGGAAACAGCGAGAATCGTCCCCCGTATCTCGAGCCCTGCTGACTCGCTTATTGCTTGGCAGTGGACCATGCCGTAGTATGGAGAGTCGTCACCGCTCTCCAGATCCGTCGATCAGGTGGGTCTAGGACTCACGATAGGGCTTGTCAGCTTGTGATGGGCCTCAAAAGAGAAACACCGGTTGATAGCTGTCCGCGGACATTGTCGACTCCCATATGCAAGCGGGCAACCGAGAGGTCGCAGCAAACCATGGGGAAAATCTGCTAGGTAGTTTAAGATCACCAGCGCTGAAAGCAGATGATCCCATAGGAATTGGACTCAGCGCAAGTCGGGGCCGATTTGGCGTATCTGGAAAAGCACCTGTGAGTTTTCTGCCCATATACTTGTATCAGCGGGGTAGCCGCAGGTATCTGTCTCATCATTCTCGAGAGAACGAATATTCCCGATATTCCCAGGACTGGAAATGGATGCTAATAATAGCGACTCTCGTCGCCATGCTACAAACCTATGTATCCTGAAGCCGATTATTCTGCGGTCGATGATCCTACATATGAACAGACAGTTGTCCTCACCAAGCAGCCATCAGCTAACAAATGGTGGCTGGCAGACGATTGTATAATCGTCCCGTTTTCGTCGATATGTTATGGGATGGATGACGCGACAGAGACCGTAGGCATTGTGGTCCGGGGAAGAGCAAGGGCCCACTTATAGTCAAAACTTCTCATCGTCAGCGCCAGTCCCACGCATATGACGAGCTTGGTAGTTTGGACCGAACAGATACAACGGATGTGTCACTATCGCAGAGCCTCTCCGCGTCCGGGCCCGGATGTTAATCTGTCTCTGAAACGAGGCTTGCACTCGCATGAGTGCTTCCACCGTGTCGGTACCCGAAACTAGACGGATTGTTACAGATGAAGACATTGGGGTCCGTTGGGTCAACATTTCGATGAGAAACTGGGTGCGGACTTCTGGAGCAGCAGCGGAGACCAGGATCATTCCGACGGACCGAAAAAGAGGTACCTAGGTGGATATCTTGGGGGTGACGGTGACCCGTTGGCCAGTCCACTGTCCATGCTTTGTGTCCATATGTGATATGTCCAAGACTTTGACCGCCTTCCCCGGAGCAAGTACTTACGAGCGGCAGTGATCAAGAGGACAGGCGTAGGGAACATCATAGTAGCGGTGGCGGCCCAAGAATTGACGACATGGTAAGGTAAAGCTTTCCATTAGCAAGAAACTATCTAAAAATACAGGTCATAAAACTCCGAAGCCAATGCAATGTGAACCAAACTTTCACTCCTCGTCATCATCAAGCTGGATCTCCCTGCCGGTGCCTTCGTAGAGCAGCAAGGACGCGACCGAACCCACCACGCTGGCGGCGGCCACCGCCCACCAGCTGAAAGCAACCATGCCCCAGTCCAGACCCATGCCATACCACCAGCCGCCAACAATAGGCCCGACAGTGCGGAACCCGGCCGAGACAGACTGTCCCAGACCGTGGATGGTTCCCAGCACCGACGGGTGCGGGCTGCAGTTGTTGAGAAGGATGATGCTCGCAGGCAGGGTCATCGTGCGAGCCGACGTGTGCAAGAACAGGATCAACACGATCCCGAACCAGAGGACAGAGGAGACGGTAGTCGAGCCGTCGGCGTTCTGCGTCTGCGGCAGGGTCGCCAGGAACGGCGCGAGCAGGTAGGCCACGGGGAAGATGACCAGGAAGTAGCGGAAGCTGCGCAGGGTGCCGAGGCGCGCGTGTACGGGCGGGTACATGACCACCTGCAGCAGCATGCCCAGGACGCCGAGGATGGAGGTGGCGTTGCCGACGGTGGACGAGGGCATGCCCAGGCCGCCGGCGAACCAGAGCAGGTTGCGCCTGGCCAGGCCGCGAGTCTCGATCTCGGTCGCGGTGGGGAGCGTCTGGACGGAGGGGGAGGCGAACCCGGGGCGAGGGGTGGAGAGAAAGAGTGTCCAGATGTTGGTGAAGGCGCCGAGGTGGAAGTCGTAGAGGGCCTGGCTGAGGAGCGTGAAGATGACGTTCTTGGTCCACAGACGGCGGAAAGGAAGGGTCGCCTTCTTCTTCTGGCCGGGGACCGCGGGGATGGGCTTGTCGCTCTTCTCGTTCAGCTGCATGTCGAGCTGATCGTATCCGCTGCGGTCGTGGTAGACGTAGTCGAGAGGCCGGCGAAGGAAAAAGGCCTTGACACGAGCGGCGGCGTAGAGGCCGCAGTCGTAGGTGCCCTTCTTGGACTTGGAGGTCTCCTCAAGGCCGAAGAGAACGGCAAGGAAGACCGCGAAGAGGGCGAGGGCGTTGACGATCGAAGGCAGAGCGAAGGGGTACGTCTCGACCAGTGACGAGTAGAAGGGCGCACCCGGACCGAACCACCCAGGGAGTGTCACGGCCGGGTCGGCGAGCCAGCCACCGAGGATGGGGCCGAGGATACCGGCGACGTTGAAGCTCATGGGCAG
The DNA here is from genome assembly GCA_003012965.1 of Juglanconis oblonga. Classification (NCBI taxonomy): domain Eukaryota; kingdom Fungi; phylum Ascomycota; class Sordariomycetes; order Diaporthales; family Juglanconidaceae; genus Juglanconis; species Juglanconis oblonga. The sequence goes on along the minus strand of MUZH01004377.1, from coordinate 9,149 downwards.
GATGAGAAAAGCCCGGGACTGGTACTTCCTCTCGACGGTGATCTCGGAGATCATGGTGCGGATGATGCCGACAAGGCCGTTGACGGTTCCGGCGAGCACTCTCCAGAACATGGCGGTAGCAAAGCAGTTGGAGAATCCGTAACCGAGGCAGGCGATGCTCGTCCCGAGCGTGCCGATGAGGAGCACCGTCTTGCGACCTCCGTAGAACTTGGGAGAGTCGGCGATCTTGCCCCAGAAGATGGCCGTGAGCACCTGCGCACCAGTGAATCCACCGGTCAAGAGACCGGCCTGTGCTGATATCTGTGCATCGGACGAGACTCCCTCTGGATACCAAAGTCAGCAAACATCGTGGGCTGAAGTGGAGCGTCCTAACATACCTGTGCTATCGGTGTCAAGGATCTGTTGCTGAGCCATATGCTTCAACTGGTAGAAGATGTAAGCCTGGAGGGTCGCGACCTGCAAGAAGTCGACCATCCGGCAGAGGAACAGGATCAACAGTTGACCCTTGTGTGGAAGGGATCCCCATGTGACATGCTCCGGACCAGCCTTCTTGGGCTCGGGCGCCATCTCCTCGTCATGGCTGTCGTCTGATAATAACCGAGCGGATGAGGAGTAGTCTTTTGCCAAGTCGTCGTCGGAGTCGCTGTGGTAGGCCCTCTCGCGGTCGGCGCTCCTTGTCGGGTCAAAAGCTGTTATTGATGAAGCGCATGATGTGAGTCCAGATCGTGGCGTGTTTTGGTTGAGGAATTGGTCGTAGTCCTCACTACTCTCCACCTCAGCCTTCTCGTCGTATTCCTCCATGATGTCGAACTGGCTTGGTAGTGTTAATGTGACTTGTGGTGGTTGCGACTGCGAAGTCGCTGTCTGGTTTTGTGCCATGATTGGGGAGCCGGCTCCGCCAAGTGCAAGTGGTTATGATGACGACAAGGAAAAGTTCAATGTTGCAAAGGTTGGCGATATCCGGTGTCTCTTAATCCTCTCTACGGGCGTGACGTCGGTTTGTCAGTGAGACTACGCCGATTTGCGGAGGAGGGGGGGTTCGAGTAGATTGGGTGACTATTGTACGCGGAACTAAGTATAATAGGAAGAGTGGTTTCAAGCGAGTGGCAGAGAAGAATCGGGTGTTGTAGTAGTAGTGAGTGGAAGCCGGAGATGTCAACGGCAAATGGGCATAAACAGGAGACGAAAAAGAACTCGGGATCTGGCCGGCGGAAATCCAGGGAACAAAAAGAATGGTTGGGAAGAAGAAGAAGGAGGAGGAGGAGGAAGAAGCCGAAGAAGCCGTATAGAGCAATCGTCGTCGTCAACGGCTAAGTTGCGTGTACCCGGATGAGCCACAGCACGAGTGGAATTCACAGCACGAGTGGAATTATTGGCACAATCAATCTCATTCCCGAGTTCCCTGCCCTTGATGATCAGGACCACAAGTTGAAGTTGGTTCGTCTCTCAGGAGCGCTTCGATGCTGGGATGACAGGAGCTGGGATGACAGGACAGGGCCAGGGAAGATCAGATGCATGCTGCATGCAAACGACTTCCCTGGACCCAGCCCTCGGGGACGCCAGACTGCGGTGCTCCTTTTTGCTTTCTGGGCTTCTCGGTCGTCGGTGCCACTGCCAAGTACGGCCCACACTGGCCAGGAGTTCTCCATAAAAACAAATGTCACTTGATACCAACGTGCTCTGCAAGACCGGCAACCTTTCCCCGTACCTTGAAAGGGGTGGTACTACTTTGTATGTGTATCTGGTTCTACCATAGTACTTTGTAGTTCTTTTGCAGCCAGAAACCGGCAGACTCTGTTCACCTTATTAGTGTCACTTGACCTTAGCCGTAGTGAGCCTATTAGAATCTAGTTCGTACTAGAGCATGTCTTAAGGCCCAAACGAGAGGCCCATTTCTCTCGAACGATCTTGACCTGTTTGTACTATGATACAGTCGACCGTCAACCGCCTGTTACAAGTGACCCTGTCTGAGGTACATGGATGCTGTCTCACTGGCTGCCGGGTCTCTGGAAACGGATCAGAGCGAGGGCATTACGCGTTGCATGGGGGCCCTCTTTTCCACCCCGTTTACCTTTTTTTATCCTCACCACGCTTCCACGCGGTGCCACGCTGCCACGCCACACGCACACGCACAATGACGGCACCCACCAAGCTTTCTTCCCCACTTGCCGGACCGACATATTGATGCTGGGACGGCTTGCTGGGACGGCGGCCACTCTGCCACTTCAGCCACTGCACGATCCTGGAGTTGGGTTTGGGGATGGCAGGCCATGGAGCGCCACATTCCGTTTCAGGCTGTGTTCTGCCATATTACTGGATCTTCTGCGGCTCGCGGGCCAAGAAGGGCAGTGTGTACGATAGCCGTGGTCGCATCTTTCCAGAAGTAAATTGTGGTGGTACCGCTGGACATCTACCATAGTACGTAGTATCTCTGGAACCTGATTACTCCCGATGCCACCCACAATTCCTCCGCTATTGGTGGGAGGTCCCCGGAACCCATTGGACCTCCAGCCTCCTGAAAATCCGCATTCAATTCAAAGCCGGAACACGGGCGTCGGTTTGACCCACTGAAGCGGCATCGCGGCTGTCGGTTGGTCCACGGGTATGCTACAGCCGTTTCATTTTGGCGCTCCAGAGAGCCGGCGTAGCAAATCAACGGGTGCAGTTCGTGTTTATCACTGGCAGCGATCAGCGTTCGTCGTCTGTCGATCCCCCATGGAGGATCTTCGACCAATGACCATCGATATCTACAAGAACCCTCTGTAGGTACCCGCCGGCATCAGGAAGACAAGTCTGCCCACCGATTCCTGGACCACAGCGGATAGTTGTTTTATCGAAGTTCGAGTCAGTCTGAGAGAGAGTTCCGCTCGCGATGAAGGAGACGCGTCAACTGCCGCTGCTTCAGGCTTGTTTGGACCCCCAGCACATCCTCTGGAAACTCTCCTAGCGAACAGCAGGCCTCGCCGGAGATATACTCGGACATCGGTCAGAGCTCCAAGATAGGGAAACTGTACGGTAGCCGGGCACGTGGACGAGGGTACCGGTCTGCCACCTGCAGTACTACGGTACATTGCCAAGCCATGCGGATCGACAGATCTTGAGCGTCACATCCGCCGATTACTATAGCACCGGGAGATCTTAAAGCGTTCGGTATGATGTACCAGATCACTTCGTGGGTCTGCCGAGCTGTCAGTGTTGCTAAAAGTGTTGCTAAACCTGGACGAGGGTTGATGACGACGATCAACCGCATTACAATGCAAACAGCAGTACATTACGTCTCGTCTGAAGTCCAAAGTGGCAGAGCCAGCCGACATGACTCTGGGGACATGGAGATCTTTCGTCCGGTCGCCTGATGAAGCCTCGAGCGAGTTGAGTAGGTTACGTAGACCAAAGGATTTATTCCATGGTTCCAGGTTCCAGATCTCAGAAAATCATGTTCAGCGAAAGGTCCAGACGACCGCCCACCCCCCCCCCCGCCCCCGGGCAGTGGCGGACGATCAGAAGGCTGAGAGCCACAAATAATCCTGCCAAGGGGCTTCTCCAGGGGTAGACTCTGCCAGGGCACCCCTCTGTCTTCCGTTTCAACAGATGGCCTCTCAACATTCAGTTTCAACCTCACCAGTCCGCTCTTGAAACATCTGTACCTGTCATTCTGTCCAGCTCCCGGGACAGACAGAAGCACAGCAGGACTTGAATTCGCGAGGACCCTCAATGAATGGTCGATCGTAATGGCGGTTGTCGAGTACTCGGTGTAGCTGGGCGTTCTTCCGTTGAATCATATCCCAAGGAGCAGCCAAGCCTCAGCATCAACTTGGATAATGTACAGTCGTTCCAAGCGGCAACCTTGGAAGGACGGCCCAGGGCATCTCTTTTTCCAGTCTACCTCCGACTTCCGAGATCCACGGAAGATCACCATCAGGACATACCCCTCCCCGGCCATGCGGCTCCTTGACCCTGGCATCCCATCCCAATCAAGATGACGGTCGCCGCTGTCAAGCTGCGCCTAAGGAAGACCAGGCATGGCTCGACTCCGGTTCAACGTCTACCGCCAAGCATCGACCATAACCAGCGAATCAGGGGCATACCAGAAAGGAAAACATGGGAGGGCATCGTCGCTGGACACCGATTCGATCTCAAGCAAACAACGTCCTATCAAGAAGAAACGAACGCTTGCAAGACGATCCCCATAATCTCGAGCTATAGCCACTGAGAGGCCCAGACGTCCTTTGTCTCCCCCCTTTCCACCAAAGTGAAAGAGAGACCAAAAAAAAAAAAAAGAGGGAACCAGATGTGGCTGGAAGTGACGCAGTCTTTTTCATGCTACGGGTGCAATCGACCTTGGAACGGTCCCTCCTTTCTGATACCAACGCGGAGATCGTTTCCTACCTTCTGTGCACCAGAACACTCATCAGTAGCAGATGATGCGGCCGGTCAAACCCGTCGCCACGCGGCCACGATGAACGGTCTTGAACATAGGGCCTCCCGGCCCTAATGGTCAAGTCTTGCGCGTCTACGATCAGACGACGTACGTACACATGAACCCAATGTGGCGTTGCAGTTGTTTTTCCACCTGCTTGCACCCCAGGTTCAATTTCCCACATTTCATCTCCATGCGAGATTCTGTCACATTGCTCCCCATCCCGGTTGTATTCTTCCGCTCCATAATCAATCACGGCCGAGCCACGGTCGTCCACACGGCGTAGGGACCCATCCCCATATCAGACTGATAGTCAGGGATGACCGGGATCGTGGAGGTGGCCTCGCCGTGCCTGTCATCCGCAAGGAAGCAACCTGGACGGCTTCCAGTCGTTCCATGCCTCGCGGCCCAGGTACCGCGGCCCACCAAATAGACTGGAGTAAAGTGCTTCGTATCCACATTGAAGATCTCCATTCTCTCCTTAGCCCCCTTGGCACATTTCTTTCCAGTTCACCATCTTTTATTTCATGTCCATCTGCCACATCTCTGTGGATGAGTTGACGGTCTTTTTTTTTTTTTTTTTCATTCTATCTGTCTTCAGTCAATATAACACCAGTCCTTGGCCTATCACCCCAGAGCCATCTCACTCAACCACCCACTCATTATCATCAACTCTTCGATTTACAGTCACTCGCTCGTAACTGGTTGCGCGCCCAATACCCCCCCCCCCCAGAGATACCCTTTTCACAACAGTCGAAGCCGTCGACTCAACAAAAAAAGAAGAAAAAAGCCCACTTCTAGCCAATATATACCCCACAACATCCTGCCAAGATGCACGCAGCAGGCGAGAAGGCACAGAAGTTGCCATGCTACGCGGACACATACACGAAGAAACCTCTCACCGATGTCTTCACCAAGGACACAGATATGGACAAGCGCGGGATGATAAGGACAGTGCCCATGAAGGTTCTGTTGCTGGGGGTCGGAAGAACAGGCACAGCTTGTACGTCTCCCTTTTTTCTTTCCTTCTTCTTCCTCCCTCTCCTCTCCCAAAATTGAAAAGTGTACGAGAGTTCATTCATTAACATTCCTGCAGCTATGCGCGCGGCTATGAAGCACCTCGGCTACGTCGAGACGTACCACATGATGTGCGCCTCGATCGAGAACCCACCAGACGCTCTGCTGTGGCACGATGCCCTGGTGGCCAAGTACTTCCCCGAGCGGTCTCCCCTGCCGCCAAACACCATCCGGACGCGCGAGTTCTGGGACCAGCTGCTCGGCAACTGCCAGGCCGTGTGCGACTGGCCGGCCTGCGCCTTCGCCGAGGAGCTGATCGAGGTGTACCCGGAGGCCAAGGTGGTGCTCACGGGCCGGGAGGTGGACAGCTGGCACAAGTCCACCATGCCGACCGTGTTCTGGCGCGCCACCGACCCGGAGCTGGCCGCCCTGAGCAACAAGGTGCTGCCCTTCGGCCTGTCCGGCTCGTGGGCCGCGCAGATGTACTACCCGATGCTCAAGATGTTCTTCGACACCTTCTTCGAGGGCGACTTTGTCCACCGCGGCAAGGACGTCTACCGCCGCCACTACGCCGACGTGGTCAGGCTGGCCACCGACGACGGCAAGCACCCGGAGCGCCTGCTCGAGTTCCGCGTGCAGGAGGGCTGGGAGCCGCTGTGCAACTTCCTGGGCGAGCGCGTGCCCAAGGGCCAGAAGTTCCCCAACGTCAACGACAGCAGCGACTTTGTGCGCCGCTCGCGCAGGAGGAACCGCATGCAGATGCTCAACGTCGCCCTGCGCCTGCTCATGTGGTGGGTGGTTGTCGGCTTCGTGTGCTACATGCTCATGGGCATACTGACTGTTTGAAATGCCTTTTTTTTCTTTCATGTTTTTTCTTCTTCTTTCCACCGCACACTATCGTGGTTGGGTAATGATGGAATACCTGCACTTCTGAGAACGGGGGAAATCCTGGGGCTCATGATATATCATATTGTACATGTACATATTCTTATCTCGTTTTCGATGGCGTTTTGGGCTTTAGATGGTCGAGAGGCACTCTGGTTGAGTTGCCCGACCTGATTTTGGGGCAAAAGCATACACTTCGACGCTTGCAATAGAATTGCATTTGATAGCATTACTGGTGCTGAGAAACTCATTGATACCATACTCTCTATTCATCAACATTCATCAAACCTCTCAATCACCTTTCGGTGAAATATGCTCTCTCCAGGGAAACGGCTAAACAGGGTCAACTCCCCCCCCCCGCTCTTCCCTTTCGTACCAATCATTCGGCTTGCCGCCCCGGGCCGATGATCACACCTGATTGAAAGAGCCTCATCCCCAGTTTCCACTCTCTGATAATTGACGCCATGGCACCCTCCTGCAGTGTGGGGCATCAACCCGCAACGGATATTGTAACGGTTCAGCCACTCCAGGAATAGCCGCCGAGTCCCGAGTCCCGAAGGGGCTGGAGGGGCAAGGAATTTTGCGGACCTGGAGTCGTGGAAGTGGATCTCCGGGTTGAGGGTGACGCGGCATGCCTGTCGATCTCGTCTCATTTCCACTGCGTGTTTCCCAACGTGCGGCGTCGACGACGGCAGAAAGCTGCCGCGCCAACCGTGAAGGGTGAGCATGTTTTTTTTTTTGTTTTTTTTTTAAAAAAAATCAAAAAAAAACCTTGAGGAGCCCGGACGCCCCAGCAATCCCCACGGAGGATCTACGATGCAGATGGCGTGCGTCCCTCCGTCTCACCAACGGTCGCCGCAGCTCTGATGAAACTCCCCCGCAACACGAGGCGTTGTTGACCTTTGTAAAGTCGGGCTCCACTCCGCTGCATGGCGCCGTCTCACGTGATATCCTCGCTTTCGACCTCGGGTGAGAACCACCCCCCTCCTCCCACACACCCGATCGAACAGTAAAGAAGACCGTCGATGTGACGTGTCGATGTGACGTGTCGATAGATTGGCGATCGGTGTCGGGCTTCTCAGAAATTGGCTGTCATGGACCGGGGAGACAAGAATCCATTGGACCCAGCCTCTAGGGTTGTAATCTTCCCGACCCAGGCCGGATTCAGGTTTCTGCATCACCGGCCCGCCCGTAGCAAGAGCGAAGAAATGAATAGCCGGAAGAAAACTCGTCACGAATGGTAAGTCGTCCCACGTTGAAATTGAGCCGGTGATCGCGTCGCGAGATGCCAAGCTTTACCATTACGATACCTTGATTGACTCGAAGAGCAATATGTTCACCATGCCGTTTAGAATCTGACACATGATAGATACTCCGTCCTGTTCATCAAGTTCATCCTGCGTTGGAGATATATGAGCCGAGACAAAGGATCATGTGTTAAATCAACCGGTGAGGAGCAAAACAATTTGGGAAAAGGCTACTGGTGCTAATTTCATCGTGATTTAAAAGTGTCGTCAAGAGTTACACGAGCGAGGTGCCTAGGTAGGTTAATTAGCAGCCCGCATAGCTGCAGTATGGCCGCCGGTGTTGACATGTTACACGTGGATAAATTGAAAACTGGAATGACCCGTTTCATGGCTCACTGGCAGAAAGTAGATCAGCAATGTTATGTGTCAACGAACCCATGCTTCTAGATGGAGCTTCCGTAGTGCCTACCGACCAAGATATTGAACATCTGATACCACTTGCGTTACCTGCCTGCCATACGAGACAAGTTCCGTTTTATCCGGCCTGGACAACCACCACATGATCATTTCGTGCTCTTCTGGCCGGCCCAAGACCTTCGAATTGCAGAGAATAGTGTAAATACTAAGACTAGGTAGAAAGCAGCAGGCCTCCAGGCAGAAGAATATCAGACCCCGTTCAAGCCCGGACTCGAGGTGCGTAATATTCTATTCTGGGCCCCTTTTGGTCGATCAAAACTCCAGAAGCTAGTTATTTTCCAGTGACGGTGCTTTGTACGGTGGTTGGATAGAAAGAGCAAGAGTCTTCACGTGAATCATCTTTTCAACATCCACATAGCAACCTCGTCAAGTCTCCCACGGCTCAGGCCTGTCATACCCAAGCATCTCGCTGCTCAAGACCATGACGAACCAAGCAGGCTACCGTGATGCAGCCTGCTGCGATATGGATGCTAACAAGCCCGCAATAGAGGGAGGAGGGGTTACCTACCTGCCTTCTGCTGGAACTGCAATCCGTCATTTCCAACGGAAACCAATATCAGAATCAGAAACAAGTCTCTCCAACAAATCTCTCCCCTCTTCCCTCGTCCTTCTCGCCCCGTGGATTGAAACTAACAACAGAATCCGGTCCCTCGCGATGCTTCTCTGCCAACACCCCCCCCCTCATTTCCACTCCTCCCTTTTTTTTCTTCTTCTTTGGCGTAAGCTGTTAAGGCGGACCAAGTAGAACCTGGTTCCCCCGTTAGGCCGCACGCTCTCTATCGTGGGTACCTAGTCGGGTGTCGGAAAGGAAGGGCAGGTTGTAGTATCGCTCGCAAAGGGACGGGGAGTGGTGCCGACGTAGCGGCCGGTGGAGATGGTTGGTTAGTTGGTTGGTTGTTTTAGACAGCGTTGATCTGGGCATGTCACGACGCTTGTCTATCGCGCGCTGGTTGGCTGGTTGATAAAAGCTTTTTTTAAGACTGGTTCTCTGCTGGGTTAGCATGAAGGGAGGGACAGGAGGGCCCGAGGCTTGACGAGCCGTCCCGAATTTATATCTATAATTTTTTTTTCTTCATTTTTTTCCTTTTTGTTTTTCATTTTGTTTT